>VUQS01012604.1:5335-16577 GCA_015108495.1 Heterochromis multidens
TTTTAGCTGTTTGACACACTGCAGGTACAAGCTGACAAACTTTAATATCTTTTTTTCTCTTAACCCTGTGAGGTCTAAGTCATCACTGGTGATGACTCTAACCC
Source organism: Heterochromis multidens (assembly GCA_015108495.1). NCBI lineage: Eukaryota > Metazoa > Chordata > Actinopteri > Cichliformes > Cichlidae > Heterochromis > Heterochromis multidens. Next base: position 5,440 of record VUQS01012604.1, read on the forward strand.
TAACCCTGTGTTTTGGAGAAAAGCAAAAAGATCTTTCAGGTAAAAATGTGAATAGTTTTTGCTGCATGTCTGTTGGAATGCTTATTTAATTCATTGTTTTTGTTTCCAAGACTTGGGAAATAATGTTTTTTCTTTTAAACATTACATTCAATTTAGTTTTATTCATATAGTGCTAAATCACAACAACAGTCGCCTCAAGACTGAATCACAGAGTTAACAGAACTTAGATTTTCTCTTTGTGGCCCCTAGCATTACAATATGAGTTTTTTTCAGTGTAATTTCTTTCTTTGAGCTCTGTCACACTAGAGTAAAAATAAGACAGAAACTTCTTTGTGACTAGGAAAAATCAGTGGTTTACATTAAATTTTTTTTTGCCTTTTTCAGGGTGTTGCATGGTCAACCTCTGGGTGACCACTTTCAATTACAAGGTAACTGCACCAGTCTCTTGGTGGCAGGCAACCTGTCTCCAAAAAATCGTGGTCTGAGTAGGACTGACTGCAATCACTCTTAGACAGATTGGCGAAGGTTTGCAAACAATTGCCATCTAATTTATAAATGCAGACACATTGCCAACACGTTACAATCAATCTGAGTCCATCTTTGACGCATCTCTTTGCAATAACGGGCTCGACTCAGCTGGTTGCCAGCTGATTGTATTTTGATTATATTCCTATATAAAAGCAATGTTGCTGAGCCCCTATGTCATTTAAATCACCATCCTGCAACGACTACATCACTATTTGTGCAGGAATTTCTGATTTTCTGTTTCAAATCTATATAGTTGTGGCTAGACTCTGAATGTAAGTAGTTAAAGTGGATTTCTATTTAATGTGAATTTCTGTGTATGTTGACAGCAACAGATTTGCAACAGATGGCAACAGTTTTGCAATTTTTGCCAATTTATCACAGTTAATTGGTGTATTACCCCAGACAGATTGCCTGTAATTACCAACTTGACCCAATTCACTTACAAACTGATAACGGACTGACTCCATCTTATTACCATTTTAGTACCATCTTGATGATCCAAAGTTGCTTTGAAGACAGTAATTGACTGCGAGTGGTCGCAGACTTGGTCCACTTCTTTGAAGCAATCATTTCAAAAGCAACAAGATCGGAAGTTCATTGCACACGATTCCAATAATGTTGGACATACCGTGGTCTCTATCCACTGTTTTACTCGTGTGACTGCAGCATTAACATTTGCAGGACACCAGTGTGCTTGTTTAACCACAAGCTAAACAAGCAGAGTGTCCCGGCGTAGCGGGACCATCAGCTGCGGGGAACTCTGGCGCAGCGGGACCATCAGCTGCGGGGACCTCCGGCGTAGTGGGACCAAGTGCAAAGTCCTCCAGCAGGGCAGCATCAGGTGCAAAGTCCTTCGGTGGAGCAGCATCAGGTGCAAAGTTCTCCGGCGGAGCAGAATCAGGGTGCACAGCAGGTGCGGCGGTTAGGAGCTGCAACAGCTGAGACTGGGGACCCTCTGGATTGCGAGGACCTCCAGCCCCGCGAGGACCATCGGAATTGCAGGGACCTTCAGCTGAAGCAGAGCCTTTCGGCCTGGGTGCCAGTCCAGGCTTGGGCAGAACCGCGGGCAGCGTGGAAACTGCTGGCAGCATGAGTGAGGCTGGCGGTATGCAAGCCAAAACAGAAGCAAGGTGCAGGGCACGCCATGTTGACGGGCTGGGGCTGTGCAGGGCTCACAGTTTCGGCAGGCTGCCGGTTCCGCCGTCAGGAGCTGCGTTTCCTCCTTTGTGAAGCTGGCTGCGACGGCGGCAAAGAAGCCTCAGGCTGGAGGTGTGGCAATGGAGGACTGACGGACAGAGGCGATGAACTGGTGAGCTGCAGAGCTGGTGGTGATGAGCAGACAGGTGAGTGAAGTGGCGATGTGGCAGTGGTGTTGGGAGGGGTGGAAGAATTTTCCCCCTCGACAAAACTACCTACGCCAAACAGAATATATTGTAAATTATCCTGGAGCAGATGTACAGAAGAAGCTAGCGATGCAATTTCAGGTGTTGAAAGTAACCAGGGGTTGGAGTCAAAAAAGTCACAGAAGAATACCAGCTGAATGAGTTTCTGGTTATTGTCCTTTGCGTTGTAAACAAGCTCGGAGTAGTCCGAGACCTGAGCGAGAATGTCCTCAGATTTGAGACCGTGGGGTCCGTGTTGTGTTCGCGATCTTTTCTCAGGGAACCGGAGGTGTGCGGCAGATAGAGTGGACCCAGGATGCAGGACTCAACAGACAGGGAATGAACTCAAAACCAGAGCTTTATTTATGCTGGAAAAAAGGTTACAAAAACAAAAGCTCAATAACGATAGGACGCAGAGGGAACAGAACTGACTGACTGGGAACTGACTCACTGGCTGACTGAAAAACTCTTACGAAGGTGCAGATGGAAGAACACACATGAGACAGGAAGGCACACAACATGAGGGAGATCGCGACGAGGAGCAAAGGCAGACTGAGACACTATATACAACACCGGGTAACGAGAGGATGGGAAACAGGTGAGAACAAGGCAGGAACAGATCAGGGGAAACGAGACAGAGGAAGTCAAACTGAACATGATGCATAAGGAACGAGAGACTATCAAAATAAGACAGGAAGTAACTCACACTGAGACATAGACTAAGACACGAGAACTTGACACCAAAACAAACAGATAAACAGATAAACAAACATGAGGATATGACAGACTTTGAGGAAACAGAAGAGAGACAGAACACAAGGACCACACTAGAGAAACAGAATGGCAGAAGGAAACCATATTATACAGAATACAAAATAATATAAACCAGAACCCAAAACATAACATATCCAAAAGAATACATAATGACTAACATAACTCAAAACTTTGGGTCCAAGACCCAGGGACCATGACACAGACTTTCATTAACTAGTAAATCTATCATTTAAAATCATGTCCAGTGAATGCATTTTGACCTTACAGTTCTTGTATTAAAACTGGGGTGGATGTAAGCCTAATTCTATAGCTCTGGTGGATGTTAAGAATTTGAACAGGTCTTTAGCCTGCTAAGCTAACTAAATAATATGCAACATTTGCCTGTGTACTTCTTTTTTAAGAAACTCATACTCTTATCATGTTAGAGAATGGGTATATGACCATTTTATGCTACAATGTGTTGTTTTCATGAGGTCATTAGTTTTTGTATTTATATTGTTTCCCTAGCATGCTCCCATTTCTGGATAATCATAAACATCTTTGTGAAAAGGGACAAAAACAACAGCAAGGAAACAAATGTTTGACATTAATCAACAATAAGCAAGTTTCTGTTTCTCTTTTTTTCACTGGCTGTCAAGACATTATATTTTTTCACTATAAAAACAAATAAGATGAAAGAGGCTCCATAGTATAGTGGTTTACAAATCTGCCTAACAACTAAAAGATACCTGTTTTGAGACTGGTAAGAGATACAAATCCCTTGGGTGTTGTGTCAGAAAGGGCATCTGGTATAAAAATCTGCCACCATCTGTTTCTTTATCTCTCAGTTACCAAATATAGTCAAATCATTTTTTGTTTGTCAACTGGGTAATAGACTAAGAGGCTCAGCTTTACACAAGGAATAATTGTCTAATATTATAATTCTGTAAAATTGCTGGGGACATCTGTTAACCTAACAAAAAACAAAGAAAAAGAAAGAAAAAAAGTTAAACTTTGCTGGATCCGATGTTGGATGGGGAAAAATGAACATTTTGACTTTTCCTCAATGCTTTGCCTCAGGAATAGATAGTTACTATCAGATGTGCCCAGTAATGGGTTCAGTGTGCTCTAAACAAATGACTTCCTATGAAGCAGCATCTGAACACCTCTGAAGACGAGCATGCTTATAGCCTCCTGTCCTAGCGCCAAGATGTGATGAATCCTAGGTACAATGGGGCAGATGTTTGGAGAGGCTTCCCTCAAAGGGATTCACGTAAGAAGTTGAGTGAGAAATACAAAATAACAGCCTGACAGGGAAATTCAGATAAACCCACCCCCCACCCCCACATGGCAAGTTCCTGCACAAAGTGTTAAAATAAACTTAATGGATGCAGTCTGTCAATTACCGAATGTTGGAACGACCGGAGGGGGTCTGCTGTGCTGATGCCTTAACAGCAGTGACATTTTGAAAATGCTACAATCATTGAATCCAGAGAAAACATTCAGTATGGTTAATGTTTATTTTTGTGGCTTTGACTAAAACACACAAAAAGTGTCTCTTTCTTTTTTGGAAATCCAAATTTAAAGGCTTTTAATGACCTCTGGCAACCAGCTCTAGGCTACAGCTCACATCTTACCTCAAATTCATTTTCGTGCGTCATTGGTTTAATTAGGCTTTTCAATCAATGGCCCTCAGGCCAAACTTGGCTTTCCAAAACATTCTTATTTGCTCCTCCAAAGGGTTTATGAGAGTGATAAGGCTTTCCCTTTGGTCTGTGTATAACATTTTTAAATTACATTGTGGAATGACATCACTTTTCTTTAATCTAATTACACAAAGACACAAAGAAGTCACTCTGAGGACTATGAGAAGTGGCAGGGATACTACATAAAAAATAATCATATTTTTTCCTTGAATGCAAAGAAAGGAACAGTCTTTATTTTTCATGAGTTCTAAATTATAGTAGAGGTGATGGTTCCATCTGCAATTAGTTATATTTGATGGCATGTGCATTCCATGTGCATACACAGAATGTGGAGATGGGGAGTGTGGCAGCAAGACTTGTGATTGTGATTTGGCGCTATATAAATAAAATTGAATTGAATTGAATTGGCATAAAACAGAGCAGGCATGTAGATATGACATGATATGAAATGAGTCCGATACAACATGAAGGAAGCCCGGGTGGAGGTGGCTGTATGTGTGTAGATGTGCAGCAACTGTGGATAGACTAAAGCAGCTTAAATAGCACACCCCAAATGAGATAACAATTGGGTATGTAGAAAGGTATCAGGTGAGCCGTCAACTGATGTGGGTTGCATTGAGATAAGCCAATCTTGCTGGTATTGTAGTGGAGCCTGATGTCATGGACTGCCAGAACTAACTCTATGCTTGTTTTATGTTTTCACGAGTAACACCCTTCAACATGAAACATGTTGTCAGATTCCTTAAAACTTTGAATATGTAAAGGTTTTCTCACATCTTGCTATTTTTGCATGTAATTGGAGATATAGAATGTAGTTTTTCAAATACATCTTAGTTTTTGTTCAGGTTAAGGTTTCTTTTTGAATGGCCTAAATAGGGGAGCTTCAACTTAACTACTCATCCCACCAGTGACTTTCATTGCTGGAGTTTCTCTCTACAAATGTCTACAACAATATAGATATACCAAAGATATGCAGTTGCATCTACTGTGTGGTTAAGGTTAAGAAAACAAACAATAACATTATAAAAATCTCTGTGTATTATTGGCCATACTCTCATTCAAGATCATCTGTTGGTCTTTGACCCAGCGTTTTAAGTTCGGACTTTATTAATTATTATTATTAAATAAACACGGTTCTCGGCGGAGCAATCGGGGTCAACAGCCAGTGACCTTGATCATCTCAGTCGAGCTGGCATCCCCCTGTTAGCGGGGCTCCCGCCATTGCCACTTCTCAACCCAGCCAGGGCCAGCTTCTCTGCCTGTGTCTGCTGAGGCTGGGCCCCCTCTACCTGCCTTTTGCTTTGAGTAAGCTTGAACTAATCCTGTGTGTTCATCCTGTGCTAGAAGAAGACACTTCAAAAACTGAATTGCTGCTCACTGTATCACTCCAGTGTGAGCTGGCCACAATTGATACGTTTATGTGTGTTTTGTTTCTGAGCCAGCAGATCATAAGACTGTGTGTTCTGTCCCTGAGCCTAACAGTATTGAGACTACGTCATTTGTTTTAGAATTATCGAAACATAAGTTGGCAACCAGGAACATGCTTCTACATTCACAGGGTTGTGCACTGTGATTAAATCTCCCATGGTCAGACTGTCACTGTAGAGATGTACTGTAAAGTTCTGAGGCATCTGAGAGAGAGAATATTTTGGGCAAAAACCCTTAACTATGGTGCCTGCCAACGTTTGAGCATACCAAGTGCCCATGTTTTCCCTGGCGCATAGTGTACCACCTCGTCTACTACTCTGCTCCCCCTCCAAACTGAAGCCACTTTGAATAGTTGTCACAAAGAAAGAGTGAGCATCAAAGAAGCAAAGGTGCAAGTTGTCAGAAAGGGACTTAAGAGAGTGATCCAAATGTAAATAACCATGTTTGAAATGCTGCAGAGTGCTGCATTATTAGGTCCAGAAATTTTTGGTCAATGGTAAAACTTTCATAGTTCATACTCTGCCACAGAAAGATGTAATGATCATAATGCAACTTAAGTGAAATTTTATGGGTTATAAACATCTGTCAAACAGAGGTCTGCAAATAAGAGATGCACTAGCTACATCTAATGTTACACTGTATTCAGCATGATTGTGAGATATGGAACTATCCACAACCCTAATTCCAGAAAAATTGGGACACTGTATGAAATGTAAATAAAAAACAGAATGCAATGATTTGCAAGCCTCATAAACCCATATTTTATTAACAGTAGAACATAGAAAATATATCAAGTGTTTAAACTTTAAATTTTTTCATTTTAAATTTGATGGCCGCAACGTGTCTCAAAAAAGCTGGGACAGTGGAATGTTTACCACTGTGTAAAACCCCCTCTTCTTTTAACAACAGTCCATAAATATCTGGGAACTGAGGAGACCAGTTGCTGGACTTTTGGGAAAGGTATGTTATTCCATTCTTGTCTGATATAAGATTCTATCTGCTCAACAGTCCTGAGTCTTTGTCATATTTTTTGTTTCATGATGCACAAAATGTTTTCAGTTTGTGAAAGGTCTGGACTGCAGGCAGGCCAGTTCAGCACCTGGATTCTTCTACTAGGGAAGCTATGCTGTTGTAACAAATGCAGTATGCAGTTTAGCATTTTCTTGCAGAAATATGCAAGGTCCTCCCTGAAAAAGACATCATCTGGAAGGGAGCAAATGTTGCTCTAAAACCTGTATATACTTTTCAGTATTAATGGTGCCTTACAGATGTGCAAGCATAACCAATACCACTTTAAATGAGCTCTGGCCAAGAGAAAATGGTGAGGTTTGTGGTTCATGTTCACATATAGCTTCTTCTTTGCATGATAGAGCTTTAACCTGCATTTGTGGACAGCATAACAAACTGTGTTCACAGACAAAGATTTCTGTTCAGAGCCTATGCCTGTTTTTAATGCATTGCCGCCTCTGCACACAGAGATTTCTCCAGATTCTCAGAATCTTTTGATGATATTATGCTTTGATTTATGTACTTATGTATGTAATGATATTGTGTATGAGATATAAAGTCTTCACACTTTTACATTGAGGAACATTATTCTGAAATTGTTCCACAATTTGTTGACAGTTTTTTTTTTGGAGATGTTACTATTTTCTGTTGTGAATAAAATATTGGTTTATGAGATTTGAAAATCATTTTACACAGCATCCCATTTTTTGGGGAATTGGAGTTGTAATATGGAGGTATTTCCAAGGGTTACAGCACTGGAACAATCTTATTGGTAGAAATATTGAATGGTTTTAGAAATCCCCCCATAATAACATTCAGTGTGAAAAATTTTAAGTAACCTTCTAAAATATCCCATCTTATATGATTACATTAATTATAGATAAAGATTACACAACTTCAAGTAACCCACCTCGCCTAAATTGAGAATTAGTCGAAAATATGCCCATCCACCACCCTAACACCTTCCCCAAGGTTTTGTTTTCTTGTCTGTAAATAAAAACATGCTACACTACACTGGCACTGAACATGGCAGCCCAGGTTGCCAGAATGAGTATTAGTGCTTTCGTCTTTTACCCCACAATTACTTTTTTGTCATGTAGTCCACATTGGCCATGAAATCAGCACGTCAAAACATTTGAAACACGTCAAAACTTTTGGAACTGCAGGTTTTGAAACCTCGGGGGTGCTTCTCTGAACCACTTTGCAATACTTGACCATTTGTTCCAAAGAGGCAGTGTATGAATAAATGGAAAAGCAACAGAGAGAAATTGTAAATAAAACACTGGATTAAAAACACATTAAAATGTGTCAGTGCTAAAGTGCCAATTGCAGCTTAATTACTACAAACACATACGTAATGTTTGTAATGGGGTTCAGACTGGAGGTGAGGATTTTTGCTCCGTCAGTGACAGTAATGCTTTGTGTAATGTTACACAAGAGCTGATAATACAATACAGACGTGCTGGCACACTAACACATCTGTGCATGCACATATATACATTGTAAAGTACATACCCCACCCACTTTAGCGCACAAACACAGAACCACACTGCTTTCAGACAGAATGAGTGTCTTTGCAGATGCTTTCAAGGATAGATTGTGGTCATCATGGCCTTCCCTCAGGGGATATGACTCATTAGACAAACACATGAAGAAACCAGAGCTCACGTTGACACTTTACATCACAGCCTGTTGTGCATTTTCCAACACTGGATAGTACAGTACTCACAGATAATGATTTTGTGAATAGTACACTAGTCTTCTTTAAAAGTCATTTTAACTACTCCTTTATTTGCTAAATAGGAGTAATATTTTTGATAGTATACAATGACCTGAAGTGTGCTGCTGGCAGGTTTTAACCTTTCAGACAGCCAAAAGGTTTAAAAATGTTAATACATTTATTCATAAACAAAAGAGTAATCTCTAAATAAGTGGAAGCACAGTCTTTGTTTATTCACTAAAACATTATTAATCATTTCTGACAGGACACATTTGTTTACGGTCTCAGATCAACAGCTGGCTTTGTGTAAATCAACATTATATCAGCTGTGTACAAAATGACTGACAGTGAAGGTTGATCATGGCTAATTAAATTAGTTCACTCTAATCTTCTATAGTCAGCCCATTCTCCAAATGTATATGCTCTGGAGCATATACATTTGGAGAGTGAATAAATCCTTAACCATGGTTCTCTGCCACTGTACCATTCATCCCAATCATTGGAAGAATGCTTTCAAGTGTATTATCCTTAGAATTGTTTGTTGAAGATATTCTGTGTTTTAAATATCCAGTGTTCACCCCCTGTGGGCTTAAAAAGGTGGCTTTTTAAAGTTTATAGATGTCTCTTTCACAGAAAACAGCAGCTGGTACTGGCTTTATTCACAGCAGGTACTGTGGATTCCAACTGTGGCCAGCTTTAATGGCAGGAAAAAAAAATGTGTCAAAACGTCAACAGGACCCACTCAACCCACTCTGGCTGCATAATAAGGCTTTTTCACTGCATACATTTTGACATGTTGCAGTAGGAAAAGCGCACATGTAAATTAAAATATATATATATTGATTGCTTTATGATGCATTTAGTTGCTTTGGTTTCAGGGTCCTGGTATGCACATGGCTCACTGTCATATCGTCATGTCCTACAATGACATTTGAATGTAGACATTAGCTAAATTTAACTCAAATTCCAGAAAACTGGCCAATGAAAATTCTTAATTAATGCACCACTCAGTCCGACCTACCTTATTACTATAAGGCCCATATGTTGGTTCATCTAGATAATCAGTTGCTAAAATCTGAGTTGGGCGACATTAAAATCTCTCAGAGGAAGAGGGTATGACAAGGCAGTCAGTCAGACTTCAAACTGTCAAAACAAACATGTAATGTTAATATTGTATTTAAAGTTTGTTTAGTCCTCAAGCGAGTCAGGTTTGCATCTCTAGTGAAGTTTCACTGGACATTCAAGATTAATTTGTTCATATAGATTATCAATTAATTTTGATGTTTTTTTTGGGTTTTTTATCAATACACAGTGTAACCTAAATGTCCAATGGTCATTATTTGGTACGAGTCCCCGTGACAGAACTGAGTGTATTTTGTATAAAAATGGGCCAATACTTTTTTCAAAAAGCTTGTTTTACACTATTAGACCCCTCTACCATAGAAAATAATTATATGTATCCAAAATTCTTTATTTTTACAATAATCACTGAGTTCTTGTTAGCACAAGTGCCATGCCATGCCCCCATTTTTTGTCCAAATTCAGTTACCAACATAAGTTATAAAAAAACAAATAATTTGACAATTTGACATAATTTTCATTACTGTTGCATAGCCAAAAATTGAAAACATTTGCAAAAATCATGTGGTACAGTAGCAAGAAATCTCACTTCATGAAATTTATAATGTTATTAAAAAGCTCTAGGATTATCCATTAAATTTATAAAATGGTTATTATTTTTTTTTAAATAGATAGAAACTTTTAAACCTTTACAGGATTACAATTTTCTTAAACAGGCTGAATTAATAGATAACGTGTGTATATATATATATATATATATATATATATATATATATATATATATGTATATACTACCACTCAAAAGTTTTAGAACACCCCAATTTTTCCAGTTTTTTATTGAAAATTATGCAGTTTAATGTCTCATTGCACTCTGAAATGAAAGCATAGTACAAATAAGCAATTGGAGTTAAAAAAAGAAATCATGGAATCAATTTATAGACCAAAATGTATTCTAAACTTTTGACTCATCAAAGTAGCCACCTTCGGCAGATATAACAGCTGAACACACTCGTGCCATTCTTTCTACAATAGAAATCAAATATTCTTCAGAAAGTTCTTCCCATATCTGTTGCAGAAGTTCCTATAAATGTGTGGCACTTGTAGGTTGCTTTGCTTTCACTCTTCTGTCCACTGACAGTTGATGCCACACACTGTGGAACCATCCTTTCGTCTACTCGATGGCGTACAAAGATCCTGCATGATGAACCGAAGATTTCAAATTTTGATTCATCAGTGCATAATACCTTCTTCCAGTCTCCAGTAGTCCAATGGCAGTGTTTCATGGCCCAGGCAAGCCTCTTTGTCTTATTCTGATGTCTTAGCAATGGCTTTCTTGCTGCAACTTGTCCTGTCAAACCTGCAGCTCGAAGTCTTCTCTTCACAGTTGAAACTGAGACTTGTTTACTATGACCACTATTAAGCTGTGCTTCAAGCTGTTGTCCTGTGAGCCACCTATCACTCAAGCTGTTAACTCTCAGAAACTTGTTCTCTGATTCAGTTGTGGCTTTGGGTCTGCCAGACCTCTTCCTGTCA
>VUQS01012607.1:5329-20752 GCA_015108495.1 Heterochromis multidens
ATGGCTGAAAAAGAAAAAAAAAAAAAAAAAAAAAAAAAACCTCATTTAGCACTGTGTACATCAATGATCCACAATAACACTTTTGTAATCATGAATATTAAACACCAATGACTGTATTTGTACTATTTAAAGAAGGATCATCTTTGAAGGTGTTGTATACTGCTATGCACCTCATGAATACTGAAAGGAATGTACATGCAAAAGATTAAAGAACTGCTGAACAGTGCTGTGATTACCACTCATTAGCTTGCCACCTAATTATACACAGCTAATTATGCTTTACAGACTTCTGCCATTTGATTAATTTTGGTTTGACCAGTTGTGTCGGCTGAAGCCTGGAGAATATTGAGAATTACAGAACACTGTAAGTACAGCAGTTTCATTGCAAAATGATGCATCCCATATGCCTTTTTGTGCCATGTTACCATATTTTGCATGTTTTTTTTCTGATCCTGGACACTAGGACTTATATTTTAACAACTACTTACACGTGTACTTATGTCTTAGTTGTCGTTCATCCTAATGCTTAGGGTAATTTAAACACTGTAGACTCTAGTTTTGTTTTTGGATGCTAGCAGTGTTGCTTTTGGCCTACGAGCTAGTTCTGCAAACTGCTCGATGGATTGTTAAATATTAATGTGAAGATATATTTGTCTTGCCTCGGGATCTACTGAGTGGTGTAGTCTTGATTCATCTAGAGCTGTAGTACCTAATGCACGAATATTAGCATGCTAACATGCTAAACTAAGAAAGAAATATTATAAGCCTTGGGCTAACCAGGGGCCTCACCAGATGTGAGCTTTTTTTTTTCTTTTCTTGTTGCAGTTGATGTACTTTTCTGTCTTCTGAGGTCTTTGACTGGTTTGAGGCCTGGTTACAAAGGGTTTGTCATCACCATAAAAAGTGCTTTGCTGCACCTGTGCTGGAGGGAAGCTCCCAAACTTCTGTAGCCCCTTGCACCTTCTCTGCATGCTATGCATATTCATATGCATAGCATGCAGAGAATTATATGATAATAATATGTATTATTAACATCATAATATGTATTATGATATTGATCATATGTATTATTGTATTATTGTAGGGTCTTTACCTTACAATATAAAGCGCCTTGAGGCGACTTCTGTTGTGATTTGGTGCGATATAAATAAAATTGAATTGAATTGAATTGAATATTCATCATATTGCAAGTTAAAAAAAAAAAAATGCAAAATGAAAAGGAAAACTTTTGTAATCACTTTTTTTTAAGTAACCAGACACTGACATCATTACAGAGCACTAAAATACTGCAAGTCTTTAGGAATTCCAAAAAGTTTCCACCCAAAATGGCATGCCAAGCATATAATAGCAAAGGGATTTGCAAATGCATGAAGCTTGCCTGGACAGCACAGAAGATTAAAACTGTACTGTTTTCTCTGGTGTAGACTGAGCTATAAAGAGACAGCCAAAAAGCGGCACTCCCTTTGTACACTTTTGTAACGGGTTGTGAAGGTGTTATTTTGATGCCACTGTAATAAAATCTGACCCTGCCTTGTCTTGCAGGAAACTGACTCCAAGGGCCCTTTCTTCCTGCCTTCTTGTGTCAGAACAAAGTTATAGGGTTTGCCTGGTTTTTATTTTAACAAGCTTCAAAGAGTGTTTTGAATTCTTGGAAGATGAAGATGTGTGATATGCAGATTTTTACCATTAGTTAAACCTATTGGAATAAAAACATCTCGGGTGCTCACAGTAATATAATTTATCTTAGTTTTTTCCTAAATTGTAGTCCATATTTGCAGCAAGCTGAAGTAAAGTGAGTAGAACACATTCCTCACAATTAATTAGGCTACAGGGGGATGTTTTTCTTCTTTACAGTTTTGTATACAGATGAAACTGTTAGACTGACAGCCTTTGAAAATGTCTACAGAGAGAAACATGGCAGGGTTTCCTCGGTAGCAGCTTTGTAACCATATGTGTTCTCTGCCTTAGTAAACACTTTTTCATGTGTATTTCAGTCAGTCACATTTGAGTGTGAAGTGTTGATTTCTGTTTTTCAGGCACTGAAAGAATTCCTGGACTCTATACTGCTAGGAGTCATATTTTGTGTCTTTTTATAGGCGGGGCAGGAGTAGTTTCTAGTTCCTGTTAAGAAGTGGTTGTCCTACACATCTGTTGAGCTGGATTTTTAGAACCATCACAGGGTTTTAGCAGTTTAAATTTAATTGTATGCTCTTTCAATGGGTAGAGCTGTTTAAAGAGAGATGCCTCATTGGTAAAAACTACATTTTATGTGTAGACAGTGAATCAATGGGTTGAAGGTCAGGGTACACTACAGGGAGTGAGAAAATGTGTAAACCCTGGCTGTATTGGCAGTGTGTGTGCTGCTTAGTAGAGCATGATTTAATGTTGCCTTTGTGAATGTAGGACAAAACTCATTATGGACAGCTCTTCATCCTTTTTGTCTTTATCTTTCTCGCCTCTCTTGCTTTATCTCATTCACATGTTCATTTCTGTCTCACTCCTTTGGTGTGTGTCTTTCTCTATACCTTGGTTTGTCCATTACCCAGCCTTTTTGCTCTTGCATTTCTTACCCCCTTTGTATGCCTGTCTGTTTCTCATTTTTTGCTTTGACTGCCTATCATTCATTGTTTCTCCATCCTCCCTCTTTCTTCCTTTTTTTTCTGTTTCTGCCATCTAGTGCATTTGCACTCTCCTGGTCTTGCAGCTGTCTTTGACTCTTCCCTCACTTTTCTCCATTTGAAAGAGCTGCCTCTTTCCCCATCAACACATCACACAACTGTCTTTACTCTACGTCTATGAGATACATATACACAAATGCACACATACACTTTTCTGTCAAAAGTACATCTCTATTTGTGGAAATAACTCAGTCACAAAAAGACATATGCATAGCATGTAAAGGATAATGTGAGGTCTTTGCTTTTATGAAAATGGTGCTTCATCCCTGTGCAGCAACAGCTGTGTCGCCATGCATTGCTGGATTTGTTACAGTTTATTGTTCCATTCTGCTGCATAATAAAATCCTATAAATGTTTTGTTTTGTGTCAGCACAACAAAATGAAATGCCCAGAAAATATATTTATTTACAAGCTCTATAAATAAATGTCTTTATAAAAGAATACATTTTGTCAGATGACACCCAGACATATGGTATATTATAATGTAAGATATATGAATGTTCATTCAACTTTTTGCTGCTATCCTGCAGCTTTGTAAGCCTAATAGGACTGAAGGGATGAGGGCAGTGCATCCATGGGTAGATGGTTTGATGGCTAGACAGAATGATGAGAAGAGTACAGAGAGAAGTGAAGGCAAAACAAGGGGACACAAGATAAATTGGAGATTTCTCACCACAGGGTGTGAGGGCATAGAGACAAAGAGATGGATGAGTGTTGTTCCAGGGGTGATGGGGATAGAGGATGGATAACTGTGGATAGAAATGGGCAGATGGATAAAGAGAGAGATAAGAAGGAAGAGGGTGTAGACTGACTTCAGTCTTTGAGATGTGACTTTTTTGAATGAATAGTAGACAGAATGTGGGTATAACAGCTGAAAGAAACACTGGAAGAATATATGAATCCGGGGTTAACTGAATAAGAGCTAAATAGCAAGACTATACCAGTATAGAAGTATACTAGTTTTGAAGACAATATTGTCAGGACATGACACACAAATCTGGTTAATAAAATCTTTTCAAACATTAGCCATTTTTTACATTGACTGAACCCTTTAGATGGGTTAAGAATAAACTGATTTTGTAGTTAAATGATTTAGTCTACAAAATGTCAGAAAATAATGAAAAATGTCCCATCAGTTTCCTGGAGTCCACAGTCTTGTATACAAAAGTACGATAGTAATCATATAAAATAGAGGAGGCATTAAATTCTCACATTTGAGCAGGTTGGCTATTGGCACGTACAATGTAAGGACATGTTTTGATGTGCAGTAACATTGTTTAATATTGCACTCACAACACATATATATAACATACATATATATGACATAAATGTTGAAATTTATGTATTAATGTCCCCAAGTTTTAATGCATGGGCCATGTACATAAGACTTATTTCCTATTCACTGTGTTTCAGGGAGTCTATTGCTGCATTTACATATTGAAGTGGCAATTGAAATACAATTTATTGGTCAGCACTAGTTCCAAGAAAGTTCATCTCGAACTGTGTGAGGAGCCTTCATGCAAAACCACTATCAGAGCAAAGGTCTGCAGATATTGTCTGATTGACTGGACAGCCTTTAAGTGCACAGTCAACCTAAAAATGAAGATATACTTTATGTTGGCAGAATTTACTAAGCTGTCAGACTTATATAAGATGCCTCAAAAGTCCAGTCATCAGTACGGTGTTCACATACATGTAAACACAATCGTGACTGAATAGCTGAAGCAAAATGTTTAAATAGTGGAATAAAGCCTGAAATAATTGTTTGAATAAATTGTTTTGGAGTGAAATTGATATAGGATGAAATTCATCTGGAGCTGAAATTATTACAGATTGACTGGAATGTGGGCTGCATTGACAGTAAATAATGAAATAATGGCATATGATGGAGTTATATATATATAGAGGAATGGTGCAATAAATATTGAAAGGAGCGTGCAGTGATGGAATAATGGCTAGATTCAGTGTGGAGAAAAGGGGATAAGGACTGACCAGAATGTTGAAATGACAGAATAAGAGCTGAATGCTTTGGATTGAGAATGGAAAAAAAAAAACAGGTGGAATAGAGTCCTGGGATTGAGGCTTTGTGATGTTTGGATTTGGGCTACACTGATTTCACATGACAAAAGAAGAAAGACTTAGAGGTACAATACAGGCAGCAATGTTGGGGGAGAGAGGGAGGGACATTGGGGGAGGGGATGAGGAAACAGACAGCAGATAAGGGATTCAAATTAAAACAAGTGTGACTACTGGTATCCTCAATTAATAGAATTACTTGTAATAAAGAAAAAAAACCTGCTTGTGACTTGAAATATATTAAATCTGTGGGATATTTCTCAACATTTTTAACATTTTGTTTAGAGATTGTTACCTAAGTGTCAGGGGCAGAGCTGGATTTCCCTTGACGATACTTTGTTTCAGTGCCGGGGCTCCCCTGATGTTCCTCTGTGTTTGCCTGCCTGTCAGACGTCACTGCAGCATATGTCAAACTTGATCTGGCCACAGTCGTGATGCTGCCATAAGAAACTGTCTCACTGGCGTAGTAATGTGAAGAAGCTTTCTGCCTTCTCCCTCTAGGGATTTATGGGGATAGTGAACAAGCAGCTCACACTTACAGTGTGAGGCTTGTGGTTGATGATGTGGTGACAAGGGTATTACAGTCGCTTGCATAACACAGAGATACAAACATGATCATGGCAGCATCTGTCATTTTAGTAGAATTACCATCATGTTCAGATAAGGATCTGAGTTCTGACATGAACTCTCTGTGGGTGTTTTATTTATTCTTTTTTTACTCATGTATTTTGAAAATTGTTCAGTACATTACGTTTTTCTCGCCATATAATGCTTACCACATATACCTACATCCTAAAAGGAGAGGAGAAAGATTTCTTTCATCTCCCATTCCTTTTCAAGTAGAAAAAAAACAGCCCTTTTTTTTAATGGTAAGATTGCAAGCAAAAAAAGTACAGGGGAAAAGGAAATATACTTAGGTACACAATGCTAGTACTAGGTTGGACCCACTATCACATCAGAACTACCTTAATTCTTCATGGCATGGATTCAACAAGGTGCTGGAAATATTCCTCAGAGATTTTGGTCCATATTGATAGCATCACACAGTTCATGCAGATTTGTTGGCTGCACATCCATGATGTGAATCTCCCGTTCCACTACATCCCAAAGGTGCTCTGTTGGATTAAGATCTGGTGACTGAGGAGGCCATTTGAGTACAGTGAACTCACTGTCATGTTCAAGAAACCAGTTTGAGATGATTTGAGCTTTGTGACATGGCACATTATTCTGCTGGAAGCAACTAGAAGATTGGTACAATGTGGTCATAAATGGATGGACATGGTCAGCAACAGTACTTGGGTAGGCTATGGTGTTTAAACAATGCACAGTTGGTACTAATAGGCCCAAAGTTTACCAAGAAAATATCCCCTGCACCATTACACCACCACCACCAGCCCATGCCTTTATGTTGTTTACACCAGATTCTGACCCTACCATCTGAATATCACAGTAGAAATCAAGACTCATCAGAACAAGCAACATTTTTCTAACCTTCTATTGTCCAATTTTGGTGAGCCAATGAGAATTGTGACCTCAGCTTCTTAGCTAAAAGCAATGGCACCCAGTCTGGTCTTCTGCTGTTGTGGCCCATCTGCTTCAAGGTTTGGTATGTTGTACATTCAGAGATGCTCTTCTGCATACCTTGGTTGTAACAAGTGGTTATTTGAATTACCATTACCTTCCTATCAGCTCGAAGCAGTCTGGCCATTCTCCTCTGCCCCCTGCCGTTCCAGAGAACTGCTGCTCATTGGATATTTTCTCTTTCAGACCATTCTCTGTAAACTCTAGAGATGGTTGTGTGGGAAAATCCCAGTAGATCCCAGCAGTTTCTGAAGTACTCAGACCAGCCTGTCTGGTACCAACAACCTTGCCACATTCAAAGTCACTTAAATCTCCTTTTTTACCCCATTCTGATGCTCAGTTTAGCTTCAGCAGGTTGTCTTGACCATGTCTACCTGCCTAATTGCATTGAATTGCTGCTATGAGATTGGCTAATTAGAATTTTCATTAACAGGCATTAACAGAGGTGTACCTAAGTGGCTGGTACTGTAATTTTCTATGACATGGATGTGACAGATTGAAAAACGTAACCTTTTCTCTTTTTGTTCTTATACATTTGTCATTAGTCTGTATAATTTTGTGTTGGTGTCGGTGTGCAAACTGCATTGTAGATGAAATAATTTGATCAGAACTCACTGGACTGAAATACCCAGTAGTCCTAGTAATCTACTTTCTCGCCTGTATCTATGTCTTTATAATTTCTATCATTTGAGTTTAGAATATTCAGATTCCCAGAAAAGTTCTGTCACCCCCTCATCATAGTCAAAAATGATGAGTGCAAAAATCTGCAAGTGGCAGGAAGCCATCATCTCTTGAACTATTAATTGACTGGATTCATCAGGGAAAGAGACACCATTCATCTTTTTAGATCCTGTTCAACTGGAAACTGCTAATGGCTTCTTTCATTGAACTCTTTCCTCCTGCATCATGCTCTATCTCCAACTTTTACCCCACCTCCTCTCCACCTTCACCCCATCATCTCCACGTGGTGATGCTGTCATGACAACTAAAGTGCTTCCTGAGTGCTTGTTGGGTAAACTGACTTTCCCAGAAGAGCTTCCTCTCTTTTACCCTTGCCCCTGTTAACATGCGTACACATCCACGTTTCTATCTATACTTGTGAGGACCTTAATTGACTCAGTGCATTGTCATTACCATACCTCTGACCCCAGCCATAACCAACATAGCAAGTTGCATAACCCCATTTGTTACCCTAACAGACAAATGCATCATCCTCACTCAGACAATACCCTTAAAAGAAAATCTCTTTGAAGAAAATGGGACAGCCACTTGTCCTCACAAAAATGTAAGAGCAAGAGCTCACGCGCACACACACACACAGACACACATACACACGCACACGCACACACACACACACACACACACACACACACACACACACACAAACACGCATTCCTGCAGTTGCTGAAATATTAATAAAATGCTTCATTCAGCAGAGCGAGGTTCTTTCCATGAAAGCCTGGTCGTCTCCAGAGTCCAAGCCAGTGATGGCTTAGTACTGATCATTTTGGTACTATATCACCCATAATGCTGTTAGGAGAGGTGATATGTTTCCAACAGTTTATAAAACAACAACTACAGCTTTACAGCAATGATGCAATGCATTCTATTTTACTTCAGTTGAGTCCGATAGGTTTGAAAACAAGTGACAGTGAAGCTAAAATACCTTCACATTCCAAAACCATCATGAGATAAAAGTTGCCCTGATTAACAACTTTTTTTTTTTCACAGAAAACCTGTTTGCCTTTTTGTAGACTAAGTACACATACTCAAACTTTGACGTTTATGGATTTGGTTTAGGGAAATTTTAAAGAAATATCCATGCATTTATTGGGGCTATACATTTGTAATACAGCTGAGAGCTTGGAAAGTAGTTGTAACACTACACCTGTTAATGTTTCTGAATTACCTGATTTCTTGTCACTAAATTATACCATACATGCACCTTGGTGAGTTTAAAGTCATGCAATTTTTCTTCATGGTTGTTGGTCCATTGATGGAGACTAATATTTGGAAGTAAATTAATGTCAACTAAATGCTGAAATAGCACTATAATATGTGTTATGGCTGGTTAAATTATTTTTCCAAGACATCCGGTCAGCATATCATGACATGTGATTTATCACACATTTCTTATACTTAATCTTCTCCTCTAGACATTCACTGAGCCAATAAATTGGTTTTTGTTCAAAAACTATTGTGACCTGGATGCTTGACCTCTTGGTTTCTGCTTGTGGTATGATTGTGAGAATAAATGTGTTCTGAACAATGACCTCCTCTGTCAACCCACAGACAGGAAAACCCCATTGACTTGATTGTGTATTACTACAGTATTATCATCTGTCTTTGTTTTTGTTCACATAGAAACATGCACAAATATGAGCATGTATTGGCACATGCACACATGCAGTGGCATGCACACAAATACAGTAACACAAAAATAATAAAGGTATGAAACCCTCATACATGCACACCCTCAAACACGTTATGTTTATGATTCTTAGGCCAATGGTTTGCTGTGGGACAAACACAGGAACAGGATATTTACTGTGTTTCCTCAGCTGGTTTATTAGTTCACAATAGTATCTGCTAACAATATAGGCAATGCATTGAAATTCAGCCTTGTGAGTATTTGTATTTCTTCTGTTAAAGTTTACTTTTTTGTCAGTCCTGCTGACTCTGTGTACAGTTGGAAGAGTGACGGGAAAGATGCAAATATAAGTGGATGTCACAAAATGGTGTAAGCCATTTGCTTTTTCATTCTCATTTCGTTTGTGTGTCTAGTTGGTGGTGTTCACTGGTGCAAAATAACTGCAGTAGGAACAATTGGACAACTACAGTTGCCATTTACTCTGTAGTGCGATATGCAATGTTCTCTAGCAATGTGATGCATCACTAAAATTAACTCTTCTTGAACCACCTACAAGAGTGAAATGTTCCTTTCATGTTATAAGGTCTGATCAGTAATAAGCCATTAAAATACTATGTAATTATAAATAATAAGTGGTTATTTTTAATTTTTTTTTTTATATTTGTGTCCATACAGTTTCTAAGCCCATATAAATGAATTTAAATCCAGTGTTCAGACACAGTATGTGGTCCTTAACTTTAACTTCTCTTTCATTTTATTCCCCGACTCAGTATGTCTCCCTCCCTCTGCCTTAATCGCTTACTCTCTCTAATCCCACCAAACGACAGCCAGTCATATAAATCAACATGTTTACAGTGAAATGTTTCCAATTAAAGAGGACGTTCGTTAAGAAGCATCAACGGACACTGCTGGATCTTTAATTGCCTGGGATGCCAGTGTGTGATGCATATTAATTACGTATTAACCTTACAGTCAAACACACACACACACACAAATGCACATTAGTGTGTATTGCATATTAATTACCTATTACCCTTTGTGCTGTGCATTAAGAGCTGCGTGGCATCAGAAAGACAGCTTGCCCAAGGGCAACACACACTCATGCACACACATTAATACCACCAACGCCGTCTATTCAGATTGCATTCACAATGAGGAATGAGCCATTTCAGTCAGCCAGCCATGAACATAACTAATCTCACCGCAGGAAGTGTGTCTGTTAGTGTGTATACATATGTGTTTTCAGTTATTTGTGCCTTTAAGATGGTTAAAGAATTAAAGCACCTCAACCGAATCCAACTGCTTGCCTGTCCTTGCATCTGGAGAGAAATTATTGTGAAACATCCAACAAGATAAGAGAGATAGTCAAAAAGACACAGTTAATAAAAAAATAAATAAAAGCAGTGAAAAAGTTCACTTTTAACTTTTGGACAAAAGATCAGCACTTAAATTTTTAATAAACCTTTAGTAAACAAATTGCCATGTAATTTAGATAACTTGCATGTTATGCACTCCTGTCTTGACATTTACACTATAGACCTTCAGGCTGCCCTTCAGCTGTTTCTTGGTGTTAGATTCTAGACTGTATTCTTATGTACTCTCTGTGGCTTTTTAGTCACTTTATCCTATTTTCAACCTCCAGTTTGCTTCTCTGACCTTCACAAACCACATCATTCAAATCATTTAACGCATAAATAAGTGAAGACAGTGAAACTGATATGTAGTCATGATACATGTTGTCAGTTGTACTCATACGATTTGAAAAAAATATATAAGTAGTTAATTTCCATGCATGTTCATTTTCATGTAGAACATGGATAATCTATTTATCATAAATGGAAATGAAGTAGGATTAATGATAATAAATACCTTAACAAGTGCTCATTAGTCAACTGGAATTGACTTTTATTAAAGTGGCATGCAATGGATTTTTTTTCACGCCAGTTTGCACATTTTAATTGCAAATGTTTATATCATTTTCATAATCATTTACAACTTCCAGGGGAAAGACATTTCCATACATTACTTTAATTTAATCAGAGCACATCATCTCGTCTTTGACGCCACACTGGCAGGAGAAGTCTATCAGTCTATCAAACGCTTGATGGATGTCTCATTCAGTGTATTTTACATGTTTCAGCTAACAGATTTTGTTTGCATAAGCAGTAAATGTCAAAATAACACTGATATATTTGCTTTTTATTAACTTAAAGTGTTTTTAACTATTTTTCCAGGAACAATTATAGATCATAGAGACAACTTTATCATTCTCTTGAGTGACACCTGGCCAACAGACAAATTAAAAAGAAGAAAAAAAAGCATCCAGATTGTCAAAATGAGTAACAGGAAATCCAAGTAGGGAGCCATCATAGTGCCACACTGTGCCCACACCATACTGTTTGATTGACAGGTGATCTTTGGGAAGTGCCACATACTCACACACAAAGTCACAGACACACACCAGGTGATGAGAGCTTACCAAATCAAAAAGAAATGAAAAATAAATAAAGAAATTTCATCATCTTTGCATTATATCTGAACATAGTATTAGAAATTATTAAAAAGTTTTTATTTTTCTTGTTTTAAATTTATTTTCTGCCTTGAATTTACTCTCCAACACTATACTTTACTGTTTGGGCACAAACACGCTTGTCTGTATATGTGAAATGAGCTGCCACCCCATTTTTATTGATTTGACCATGGGGGTTTGGAGGATGAAGTCAAGGAGAGCTAGAGACCAGACAATGGCAATAAATCTATATGCAACCATAAGTGTGTTTGTGTGTGTATGTGTGGTAACAGGCTCACAAAAAGATTAGGTGTGTCCTACTGTCCTGGCTCGCACACCCATGTTGAGGGTAGTACATCATAGGCTCAACACAAAGCACATTTGGTGAAGGAGCAACCATCAGCACAGAAGCTGAAACATTAAAATCCTTAATAAAACAAAATACACAAAAACGTATCTGATGGAACAACTTTCTTAAACACTCGACTAAAACAAGCCGTACAAAAGCAGTTGAACATAAATTATGTCACCAGATATATTCTTGTCTTAAAGCTTTGCCAGCTTCATAAATGTGTCAAAAACATCATCTTGAACCCCAACTTATAATTACAGTATGTGAGGCATTCTAAATGCCAAACAGATTTTATAAAAGGTTTGTTTCTGTATGTGTGTGTGTGTGTGTGTGTGTGTGTGTGTGTGTGTGTGTGTGTGTGTGTGTGTGTGTGTGCGTATGCGTGCGAGAAGCAAAGGTGAGACTTGGAGTGATCCAGGGCAGAGGGAGAATTTTTCAGGCCTAATGTTCCATGACAACAGACCAAGGTTCCGTCAAGGTGAATCAGAGCCACTGCCGCCTAACGACTGAAACACACACACACACACACACACACACGTCCGCGCACACAGACACACACACACACATACACACACAAACCATCCTACCAGTCTTCCTTTGTCTCGTCCTTTCTTCTCTTCTCTCTCCTTGTCTCATCCTTGTAAGCTTGGCTTTTCTCCTCCTATCATTTCCTTTTTTCATCTTATCTCTCTTTTTAACCATCCTGTATTGTTTCCTAGTTTTTGTCCTCCTGTCCTCCTACCTGAGGTTTAATTATATAGTTCTTAATCATAGCTGCGGTCTGAGTGGGCTTCACAATAATTGCCCTAAGGAACAATGAGTGAAAACAGCAGCTCCTAAATTTAGAGGACAAGCAGAATCTTTTTTTTCCTCACTTCTCTCCCTTGTCCTGATTAGTGATACAGAAATTTGCCACTGACTTTGCAATAACTTATAGAACTTCGCTTATCAGAAATTATCTGGGTGACAACAGCAAAATCTTTAAGCTGGTTTGTGAAATTGTTGATGTATCCGTACCTTTTAACATTCATAGTGCATCACCCTCCTGTCTACCTGCCCCACTCAGATCAGTCTAAGATCAGTGTGTGTGTGTGTGTGTGTGTGTCTGTGTGTCTGTGTTTGTGTAGGAGGAAGTAAATTTAGCCTGTTTTTGTTCTTGTCGTATTTGTTTGTAAACGCTGCACATATGGCACCAATATTGTGCAGCAGATGCAAGTACAAACTTAATCAGGTGCTGGTTATAAATCATTGAACTGAAGATAATACAAGAAGGGAAATCCTTCCATGAGGAGAACTTTTAGATTGAGCAGTGAAACATGAAGAGCAAGGTTATGCAGGTTGACTAAAGGAAATAAGCCCTAGAGGGATATAAGAAGAAATCAGACTTCAAAAGAAACAATATAAGTGTGACAAATGCTTCTTTTAATTTCAACTCTGAAACTGCTGTAAATCTCTGACGAGGACCCTCAAAACAACCGCAACCACTCAGGGAAACTTTCCTACCACTGTGATGCTGACCTCCTTTTTTTCAAAGGAAATA
This sequence comes from Heterochromis multidens, assembly GCA_015108495.1. NCBI lineage: Eukaryota > Metazoa > Chordata > Actinopteri > Cichliformes > Cichlidae > Heterochromis > Heterochromis multidens. The sequence continues at coordinate 18,437 of VUQS01012607.1, forward strand.
ACCGTGCTGTTCTGCCTTTTTCTCCCCCACTTTCTTTTTTTTTTGTATTTTTACCTCTCTCTGTGACCCCTTTTCTCCTTTCTATTTATATGTCCACTTTTATCATCTCATCTCCTTAACCAACCCCAAACATCCCATGGTATCCTCACTCCTCCCTGTCTTTCAGTCTGCAAAGTGGGGTTTTACCGCTCACTGCTGGAGTCTTTGGCCTGCAGTAAATGTCCACCTCACAGTGTGGCCAGACAGGTGGGAGCCACTGCTTGCAGCTGTGAAGATGGATACTATAAGCTTGACTCTGACCCTTCTAATATGGCCTGCACACGTGAGGATATAACACCTTTATATTTGCTCATGCTCATTTTCCACTCTCTTGTTCATCAAAATGCTACTGTGTATTAGTAGTTGCATTTGTTTTTCTTCTTCTAAGCCCTTTTCATCTCTCTCAGGCCCTCCGTCTGCTCCTCGTAATGCTATTTCCAATGTCAACGAGACCAGCGTCTTCTTAGAGTGGTCCATTCCTATGGATACAGGTGGCAGGAAGGATGTGCGCTATAATGTCATCTGTAGACAGGTCCTGCCCGACGCAAGGGGCTTGGAAGAGTGTGGTCCCAATGTACGTTTTCTGCCACGCCGCACTGGCCTATCGAACACCTCAGTGATGGTGGCTGACCTGCAGTCACACACCAACTACAGCTTCTTGTTGGAAGCCATCAACGGAGTGTCAGAGCTAGCCAAAGGCCATGCAAAGCAGTATGTGTCACTTAATGTGACAACCAATCAGGCAGGTATGTTCCGCCAGATCTGACATTCTGTGACATCATCACATCCACCACAGCTGCCCAAATTCTCCTGAATTCTCCTGCAAAAGTCATTAAACATTTTGTCATAACTGCTTCTTTTCCACACTTATTGAAAATGCCACAGACTAACCGGCATGCTAGATTCTAGGCATGACAATCTGGGTTTGATAACAATGACACCAGATGATCAAATTATCACAGTATTTGTCCAACAAATCTGTTGCTGTATTAATTTTCACTTATGCACCATCCCTGCAGCGAAGGAGGGAACATGACACAGTTGACGGTCTTTTTTTTTGTTTTTGCATCCAGCTATGTCATCGAAAAAGCAGCTTGGTCCCCTCAATTAGGCACATCAATGAGATTCACAGGAATCTGTGGCATAATGAAAGCTCTTGATTTGCATGCTGTTATGTGTATGGGCTGTTGTGCGTGGCAGCAGGTGTTATTCTGCATGTCTATCAACAGTGATGGATCATGCTGATGCTATACAAGTTTACATGTTCATTTTAAGTTGGGAAGGGCTACGTTTGCTCAAGTGTGAACAAAAAACAAAACCTAGGCTGGTGTGATGTTTAGCATTCATCACTTCTGGGAGTATGTATTATCTATGATGCCAGAGCAGCTTAGCAAATCTTTGTAACCATGAAGTGAGCTTAAGCAAAGCACTAAACGAAAACCACTAAAGTGGCCAAACATAAAAGACCAAACACATATTGGATAATGAAAGAGTCCAGCTACTTCACATAGCTGTAAATACTGGATGCTTTGTTAGCTTCCGTTTAAATGAAGATTTGGATTCACACTGCCCTGGGAATCTATTTTTATGGGTTAAGAGGTAAGTGCCTTTTTAGTTTAGTTTTATTTGCTTGTAATGAAATGGGTAGCAGAAAGCATAATGCAATGAGAAAAATACAAAATTACTCCTCTCTTCCCCAAGGCTTCTGTCAGGAGGGAAGGCAAGAGGGGGAAAATAAGCAATGTTGAAAGAATGTGTTTGTTCCATTTGTTTCAACAGATGGTTCATTGGCAGCCAAAGAATAGCAGTTATTATTAGTAGTATCAATAGGAGGAGTTGTAGGAGTAATCAGGAAGGTACAGTTTGTGTTTAAGAGGACAGGAAAAAGAGAGAGGCAGATGGCTCTCTAACAGTCGAGACTGCTGGCAGTCCTCTAACTGTGTTGTCACTGTGGCTGTCAGCGCACTGAGTGGATTACACCAGACTACACAACTCAAATTCAGTTTATTTCGGTTGTAGCTGGATTAAAGTTAGGCAGTCACTGGACCAAGTGGAGATTAGGGATTATGTTAGATTACACATGGCTGACAGAGTCACAGACCAATAAAGTCTGCTGTACTTTGGCTTGAATGTGGTACATGCTACTGTAAGTGAGGATTTTTTTTTTTTTTTTTTTTTTTATTTTACTTTTAAATTTAATTTTTTTTTTTTTTTTTGCTGCTGTTTTTTTTTTAATTTTTTTTATTAAAAAATTTAAAAAAAAAAAAAACCTTGTTT
>VUQS01012607.1:20772-39565 GCA_015108495.1 Heterochromis multidens
AGAAATAAGGAGGATTTTTTTTTTTTTTTTTTTTTTAATATTACCTTGAAAATACAATCTTAGGAGCATACTGAGAGCAGCTTGGTGTTTAACTGTTCTAATTAATACAAGTATAGACAAGCACAAACATGCTCACTGGTCATGCCATCTGAAGTTAACTCTAAATGCCTTAGTCTATGTAAAAAAAAATGGTAGGAATTAAAATTGCAAGACATCACACCTCTTACCAGTGGTATTACTCATGAAGTCAGCTAATTATTAACAAGATTCATGAGCCCACATAGCAACATCCTATTCTGATTTAAAAGTTGTGAACTTCTGCTTGGAGCCATATTCTCATGGGATCCTCTTAAATAATACTAAAGTTTTCTCACCATGTGTAAGGTTTTTCACTTAAGTTTTATTTAAAGTTGCTGGGAAAACAAAGAACAAAACTTTTTTTTCTGAGAAATGAGATAACTACTAGACTAGTAAAAGGAGGTGACCCCTCTGCTACTGATGTAACCAAGATTCAAGTGTTACATTACTGTGTAAAGATCTTCAGCTAATCTTAATTTTTTATATTTTTCCAGGAAAAAAGAATTTATTGAAACGTGCAAACATTCATGGAAATATAGTATATAAGGCAAAAGGCAAGGCAAGTTTACTTGTAATTTCTTGCATGCATGCTTTTACTGCATTGGCAGTGTGTTTAGAATCATTCATTTAGAATCAGGCTCTTTTCAGATGGTATTGCAAGCTGGCTCAAAATCTGTACTTTTCTGCATTCATAATTCCATCAATTTTGACAAGATCCCCAACACTACTGGCTGAAATGCAGCCCCAAACCATGATAGAGCCTCCACCATGTTTTACAGATGGCTGTTGACACTCACTGTTGTACCTGTCTCCTGACCTCTGTACATATTGACAAAGATGTGAACCAAAAATTTGATTTGGATTTATCATTCCGTAAGACTTGTTGCCACTGATTTTCAGTCCAGTTCGTGTGTAATTTGGCATACCTCAGCCTTTTCTTCCTGTTTTCCTTCCTTAAGAATGAGACCATTTCTGATGAGTGTCCAAAGAAAAGCTTTGAAAGACCTTCAGAAAGCCTGGTGAACTTTTGCTCTAGAACTGTTTAAAATTTTAAAAGAAAGTCTGGCTTCTTAGAAGCAAAATATAAAGAAATGAAGGGTGACTTATGGTTTTTTGATTTTTGATTGACAAGTAACAGTTCTGTGTTAGTGAATGAATTTTAGTTTTAGCTAAAAATCCACATAGAAAACCAGCTTTGTTTATTTAATACAGTTTATGGTGTTAAACACTATAAAGTAAAACTGGGCTCTAAATAGTCCATTTTGGTTTGATTGATAACAACATATTTCATTTACATTTTTTCCAGTTTGTGAAGTTTCTCAGTGTCATGATAATGATGGAGCCACTTTTGTAATTGTTCTTTATCATTGTACGGAAGCTGCCCTGGTTAATTTTAAGTAGATTGTATTGACTTAGGAGAATTCTGAAAAACCTGTATAATCTTTCAGAATTTGGATATGCTTTTAAAACCAAAATGATTTTTGAATACTTTTAGAACAAAAACTTAAGAGTCCTAAAGTTAAGAGTGACACCACCCCTAGGAATAAGAGATCCTTTTAGCCTAAGGATGTTGAATGTTGAATACAGCCCCTAGCTCTTTGTAGCATTATGCACCAACCGCTGTTTGTGTAATGCAACTCATAAAATCAACAAAGTAAGCACTTCAGCCACTGGAGGGCTGTGTATAAAGTGACTAACATTAATCAGAACAATCATTTTCACAATAATCCTGAGGCAATAATTGTAATGAGCGGTTTAACATCCTCTGATCCATCTGCTTTTTAGTGACAGATGTAATTACCAAGTGAAGACCTCAATCAGCAGTGTAAGCAACTGCATTTTCATTGTGCTTGTGTGTGACTGTGGTTTAGAGTGTGCTTCTGCTTTCTGATGGTAAAACCGAGGTACTGAGACAAAACTACTGAGAAGGCTTAGGCAGAGAGATAGAGTCAGAGGAGCTGCCGTTTGATGTGTGAAAAGTGTCACACACGATAAGTTATCCGTGAAATAGGTGATTTCACAGTGTCCCTGCGAAACCCTGCTGAATAATAAAGTGTTGGTAGTCAGGAAGAGAAGATCAGGAGAGGTGAAAGACAGGAGAGATGTATTAAAGAGAAGGACAGAACAACAGGGTAGAGGGGGCAAAACGTGGAGGGAAAATGATAGGAAGGTTGTGATAAGGAAAGAAAAGGTGACATAGCAAGACGCTGTAACAGCAGGAAAGATAAGCAGAAGAAAGAAGTAAAGAGAGAAAAGTGAGAGGCTGGACATTAACTACTTGTACACATTAAAAAATACAAAGAGCACTGGTGCAGCATGGTAACCCACATATTTTTCACTGCTTTGATGTTCCCTTTCACACCAGTATATAGTTTTGATAAGGTTGCTTGCTAGCACCTGATATTATGAGGTAGAAATTAATTTTAAAAAGAAAAGTAAGTCACCAAAATGCACATACAACTATCCCTGCGAACCAGTTTTGTTTCCCAGATGTTACATTTTAGGTACTGTATTTGCTCAGACCAATCAAAAAAGAACCTTTGAAATCTAAATGGCTTTTTTTAATTTAATAAGAACAAGTTATATACACAGCTTCATTTTGTTAGGTTAGCTCTGTTTTAAAATATTTTATTTCAGGTTATTTGTTCCTGCTGTAGGTGCACTGAGTGCCACTTGCCACTTGTTTTTTCTGTTGTTGGCTATTAATCAAATGTACCATGATACATTAGCTTGTGTGTGGTAAAAATGCACTGCTTGGTGCTTTAGCCATTTATTTTACTTTGATGTTGAGCATACAATACTGTGCAAAAGTCTTGAGCCACCCCTCATTTCTGTATATTTTGCTTCCAAGGAGTCCGACTTTCTTGTAATTTTTTAAAGTAGATTTCCATCCAGTCCTTGTGCCTGACTATTTTCATTTGAATATCTTTTTTGTTTGTTAAGCCACTTAACCCTAACCTATGAGTCATTTAAGCATAAAAAGGCACCTAACTCAAGGGATGAGCCAGTGTTTTTTCTCCACATAACAGAAAACTTTCTTTAAGCACTTTGTTACTAGCACCTTGTTGCAAAAACACATAATTTGTTCCCATTTCTTTCGTTGAAGCTATGAAAAATGTCATAGATAACACAGCATAAAATAGTATTCTTTCCCCAACAACATGATTCCCAAAGAGCTATTAGCCAAAAACTTGACATATCTCAGCATGGTGTGCAGTGTGTCCTGAAAAAAATGATAATAGTAGATGACTTCATGTAGTCTTGTTTATTACCTCCGCAAGGAGGTTTTTGGTAGCATTTGCGTGTGAACGTACATTTGTGTCATTCTGTCTGTAGACACGATAGCTCAAAATTCTGATAAAACTTTGTAGGGGTGTAGAGTGGGGTCATGTTAACAATCCATTAAAACGTGGCTTACATCCACCAAAGTCTTCAAGGCCAACTTAATGATTTATTGGTCGAAAATTGACAAAAAGCCTTATAACTTAGAAACTATGATTCTTACAAGTTAGTTAGTTAGAAATATACTGTAGTATAATATTATATATTAAGCTCAAATTATTCATGTCCATTACAAATCAGTACCTATTATCCATTACATACTCCTACATAGTATTTGTGTAGTCAAAGTAAACATCTGTCATGCTACCCTTCTCTGATTTTAACTGCACTACAAACTTTGTGAAGTATGCTTAAAATGAACAAAGAAAACAAGATGAATATATACAAAACACAATACTATTCCCTTAAAAGTTAATACTGCCCAGAGAGTGAGCTGCCTTGGTGGAGGTTTGCGCCAAATGACACAATACAAAATTCTGTGAATACTCCAAGCTACACTTAAAAGCTATAATTAAAATATTCTTGCTGTTACAATTTTTGTGAATATTTATGTGCTGATAAGGAAGTAAATTGTGGCATGATCCTGGATTGGTGCAAAGCCACCAATCTAATATATCGCATAAAAAGAGAAGGCAGATTAAAGTTTAAAGTTCCAAGTGAAATAGATGATAGCAGTTTTGGTGCTTTGCAACCTTAGTAAAGGCATCTCTGTCCCCTATCTCTGATTTCATTCTGTCTCAATCTATCTATCAGTCATTCTGAGAGGGTAGTTATAAGATAAAAACAAGATAGTTGAAAGTCTGTATTGATTTTGGTGATGTGCAGCCAGATAGTGGTCTGTAGATTTATGTTTAGCACTGTGATAATGTTGCTTTTATTTGAGGCCAGAGTTGTTACATTGGAAAGCTATATTTGTCCATTGAATGGGATTTACCTTTTCTAAACTCATTCTTTGTAGAAAAAAAGATATATCACAGTATCAGACTGATAGCAAACAGAGCATTACCAGCCACCAGGCAAAAACATTGGGAGTTCATGTTCATTTGCGTTTTTATTGGCATACTGTAGGTGCTCATTAGCAGATATAACACGCAGTGGAAGTGTTTAAACCAAGAAGTGTCATTGCACTGTTTACCCTGTTGTTAAAATAAAAGTGTTGCTGGGTCCCATCTACACTCTTTCAACATGTCTCCTTCTCATCTTTTATTTTTCACTTTTTTCCTTCTTCCATTCCCTCCTCCTCCTCCTCCTCCTGTATCACCCCTTCCCTCTATTCTATCACCTCTCCTTCTGTCTGAATTGCAAATCTGGGTTTTAAAGCACTTGCTTGGTTAGTGCCAGTCCTCAGTGCTATTTTGGATGTATACGGACATTGTGCATCTATGCTTTTCTGTATTTGGTGAAAAGGAAGAGATAGAACTGATTCAACTATTTAAAACTATTAAATCGCTGTCTGTGTAGGTTCTCAGTCATCCAGGACATGGTAGTCTAAGAGTTTGAAAGAAGGCAACTGGACTTCTTTCAGTTGTTTGAAATTTAATTTAATCGCTGTGTTTGCCTCTGATCAACATTACTTGTTTTTAGGTATGCTTCAAATGTAATCTGACGTGGTATGACATAATAAAAACAGCTTAGTGTAAGAGTGAAAAGGAACTTGCACATATTGTTAGCTTAACTAAAATAGCGAAGGCTTTAGTTTTTTGGAATATGTTAACAGTTTTAGTTGGTGTCAATCAACAGAAAATTTTTTAACAAAATAAACAATTTAAAGGCCATATAATTACTGTCTTTATTGTTTCTTTGTGTAAGTTAATGTTTGATGACATTAAATAAATAACTTTAAACAAAAATAACTGTCTGCATCATTTTACATGTAGAGTGTCACATAAGAATTATTTATATAACCCTAAAAAATCACAAGCTTGTGTAAAAGGCTGTACCGTCTCTACACCCCCTATTCAAAACTTTTGATTAAATATAGAATGGAAAACTGCATCCATTTTTGGAGGGTGTAAACTTAGATTTTGGTGTATTGTTACCCATAAAGCTGCTGGGAAAATAAACCCTCTCTCTAATCATTGAATCCAGGCTTTATACCATTTAAACATTGAGTGTGTCTGTGTGTGTGTGAGTTTCAGTCTCTGGTTTCAGGCTTTTAAGATATTACAGATAACACTTCTGTGCAACCATCCACTCAGGATACAGTTACTGTGTTTGTAGCGATGATTTATTCTCTGTGGACTTCTGCTGAGGCTATTGAAACCTAAACGGTGTTTAGCATTTGCAGTAGCCACACATGCACATGCACATCCACACGCATCCACATTCACACACACATAGGCTATAAGGATGTTGCCTGAGGGAGCATTTTGCCTAGTTAAAAGCTCTTTATGTGTCAGAGACTCTCCAATTGTTCCTCTGAGAGATGAACCAATAGTTCAGGTTACAGCGGGATGGCTTTGCGATTGATGTAAACTCACAGAACAAAGCTCACTTCAGAACTGAAAAGATAAATGAAAGAATAATAAAGAGAAAAAAACATAAATGAAAATCTAAGCTTTGCAAAGAGCCAAAGAAAAAAACTAAATACACAGATATCTTGGATATCATGAAAGCGACAAATAAATTTATATAGTTATTTTGTTGTTTGTGTTTATGCTACATTAGAAAAGTTTTACAGTGTGTTTTGTGACCTTTGGAGTGTGCCAAATTGGGGCACTAGACACTCAAAGCCAAATGTGAAGAGTTAAGCAGCTGAATTCATATGCTTCTCTGGCAGCACATGCTCAGCAGCAAGATATAAAGGGATGGTTTAATTAAACACAGGTGCACCTTGTTGCCAAATTGCAAACATGCTTCTGAGGCAGAGCTGCTTGGGAACCAAAAATAATATCACTGTTTGAGCTGGAGCTCAATGGACAACCTCAGAGAGGAACCGAAATTCCAAATATGAAACTCTAAAAATAAGAAACAAAAACATGGCAAATCAGTTTTTTGAAAGAAATAACCGGACAGCAAAGATAGACGTGCGTTACTGTGTAAGTTGTTATATGGCAAACCTCTTCCTCTTATCACCATCTTTAAAATGCTCTTTAGTTTTTTTGGGGGTGTTTTTGTGAGTTAGTTCTTTTGAAGATTAATCTACAGTTAAATTTTTCATAATTTACAGCAATCACAGCCAGCATAACAATTAGTTATGTGCATGTAAACATCAAAGGATGAGGTTTAATCAAAAGAAGGACGTCTTACGAATGCTGATGGTATCCAACAGATTTTACAACATTGGCACACTTAATCTTGTGCCTTTGTGCCACTGTTTATTAGAATGTTATGTCTGTGTTATTTAGTTTTAATAATTTTAAATACTGAAGTGCAGTAAGAGGTGCAAAGGGTTGCATCATAATTAACTGCTGGATTGTGCTGTTTATGTTGGTACTTCAAACCACAGTATTTTCTTTATTTCTTTGTTTCTGCAGCACCGTCCCCAGTGAGTGTGGTAAGGAAAGGTCATACAGGGAAGAGCAGCATTGCCCTTTCTTGGGCAGAGCCTGATCGTCCCAACGGCATCATCCTAGAGTACGAGATCAAGTATTTTGAAAAGGTAAAAAAAAAAAAAAAAAACATATTTAAAAAAAATCTTTTTTTTTTCCACTCCTTTTACAAAGCTGTGTGCTTTTGTCTACTGCCCTTGGGCCAGCTGTGTTTTCCCAGTACCTTTCAAAAGCTCATAATATACAGTACAGTAGACACATTAGTTTTAAAAGCAACCTTTTGCCAGTTTAGTATTTTTAGTGTTAGTGTATGCAGTTTTGAACAATGTGTACTATGAAATTAAATGTACTATGCAACGGAAAAAACTTTGTGGGTTTTTTTTCAAGCTTTAAAGGCGTTTTGAAGTTTGTCCTATTTAATTGTACAGTACATGTCATGTTCACCTCCATCCAGAAAGATAAAATCTCACACACACACATCATATAAACATATTTCCACTGATAAATACAGAGCCACATGTCATGTTCTTAGTACTTAGTCAATGAAGCTGCCTGGTTTAAAGTGGGCGTTGTTTTAAGACTGCTGAAAATAGATATTTACATACATTTGAGAAATTGTATGTAAATACAATACAATGTGTATAACACATACACAATTTGTTACAGCTACAGATGTGTGTATCTTACCGAAGTTGTGTTTTAAATCAGGTCCAGTGAGACAACCTTGAGTTCAAAAGTCTTTGTAACAACATAATAGCCTTTTTTTCTCTTTTGTTAAGTTGGACTTAAGTAGGGACAGCAATTTGATGCTTCTATGCAGATCATTGTTCCTGTGCCCTTCCTCTTTTCTGTCTGTAATCCTCTGATGTCTTCTTTTCTAAGGTCACAATAAAGGTACACCGGAGAGCAGGGCAGGGTTTGTGGTCAGTGGTTAGCTAATGGCATCTGGCTAATGGAGGGAGCATTTAGCTGTGTTAAAACCTGATGTGGTTACAGTTGGAAAAGTGATCTATACACACAGGCATTTAGACACACTCATGCTCGCATATACCACAGGTAGCTTAACCATAGAAATGTGCAGAGAAATTGGCAATAATCTAAATGCATGCACAGAAGAGACACATGTATAAAATTTGGCAAGATAATTACTGTGGCAACAAATACTTGAAAATCAAAGCTACAAAAATGTTAGCAGAACACATGAATACATTAAACTAACAATCTCTTTCTTCAACTAAAGGAACAGGACTCCAGTTACACCATAATAAAATCCAAGGACACTGAAATGGTAGTGGAAGGCCTGAAGCCGTCTTCAGCTTACATCTTCCAGGTCAGAAATGGGTTTGAAAAATTAAGGGACTGATAATGGAAGTGAGATGACAAAAGGGAAGAAAAAATATTTAAATATGTAGGAATGACAAAAAAGTGCTTCAGTATTGCCTAAGATCAAGCAATTCCAAGTGAATTAAAGTCAAGCATAGTGTATGAATGATATGATGCATTACAGGTACGAGCCAGGACCTCAGCAGGCTATGGTGCATTTAGCCGACGCTTTGAATTCCAGACCAGCCCTTACTGTGAGTACACCAAAGAGAAAGAGAGAATGAGAATACAATGAAGTTTAACTTGTACACAGCTCCCACCTGTGTTTTGGGGCTGTATCAACAACAGATGCCAGGTGTGGTTTTGTGTGTGTACTGTGTGTAATCCCATGTCTTTTCTTTGGCAGTAACTGCTACTGGTGAGCGTGCTCAAGCTTCGATAGTAGCGGTGGCCATCACACTGGCTCTGGTCCTGCTGGCAGTGGTTGCTGGATTCCTGCTCAGTGGACGGTAAGACATAACTAGATACCTGCAGAAAAATAAATACAAACTCAAAATATAATATGAAAGTGTATGAACATGCGTATGACCACACACGCAGATGGATATCCAAAGCATTCAAATGGGGGCATTAAAAAAAAAAAAAACTAGAAGTATGATAAAGCTTGGCTGAATGAAAGCACCAAGAATGAATAAAAAACAACTAAATGTGTTACTTTTTGTAATGTTCCTGTTACTGGAAATATCAAATTAAAGTTACAGCGTGTAAAATCTCACCACTAGATATCAGTAGATTGCAAATTGCAGTTCTGTTTTCTTACCCCTCCCAATTCAAGCGCATAATCCTAGCTACGGTGGCCACTATAGGACAAACAACTCTGGCCGCTGTTCATCTGTAGTGAGTGTAGGCTGTCAGTCTGCAGTTTACCTCAGCTGGTGTCCACATCTATTTACTCTGGAGGTGGCTGTAAAACTCCGATATGAGTCGATGGGTTAGTGAAGCTCACTTCTGTCCAATGACAGCGATACTGAGATGAGTTGTTGGGGATATCCTGAACTTTTCTGTCGGTGAGCGCTGCTGTTTTTGCTGCTGTTAGCTGCTGTCAGCCAGCATTAGTGAAACTTTTTTTTGAAGTGGATGTAACATTGTTGGACTCAGACACTTAGCGAATAAACTCTCTTACGATGTGAGAATATAATGAAACTGTTTATCAAAGGGAAAGTGTGATTTTTAGGACACTCAAGCCTAAGATTAGCTGGCATAATGTCAGCTGTCTGGAGATGGGAGGGCGCATGTCTGCTGACAAGTAATTGTGACAATAAGCATGTTTATGCACGTTTTTGTGTGTTAGAGCCCTGACTTCGGTTCAGGAGATGAGGCTTGAGGTGAGGGTGAAGAGGTGACCTTTGTCTCTTTCCTTTGCGTTTGGCGCACTACATACATTTGATCTCTAGCCACATATATAAAACGTGATTAGGCGGAACAGCGATGTCCATCTCGTCCACTGGCAACATGGCAGCTTCCAAAAACCGGCGCCCACTCCAATGTATTTTTTACTGGATTAATTTTTAGTTTATGAGAATGTACCTTTAAATTCATTTTTGTTGGGAATAACCAGAACCAGAGAGGATTAGAAATGAGTACATCAGAGAGACAGCTCAGGTTGAGCAGTTTGGAGATAAAGTTAGAGAGGCAAGGTTGAGATGGTTTGGACAGAGGAAGAGGAAGGATAGTGGATATTCTGGGCAAAGGATGCTGAATATGGAGCTGCCAGGCAGGAGAAAAGAGGAAGACGACAGAGAAGGTTTATGGATGTAGTGAAGAAGGACATGCAGAGGGTTGGTGTGACACAGGAGGACGCATATGATAGGCAGATGATCCGCTGTGGCGACCTGCAGATGGAGCAGCTGAAAGAAGAAGAAGAGGAATTACTGAACTGCTTACTGAGTAAACAAACAGAGGGAGCATGAGCTGCCACACTTGACATTGATTGTATGATGTGAGTTAATAGAAGGCATTGATGTGTGGATGCAGCATCACTCATTTCATGGTCAGGTTAAGTATGTTGTTACTGGGCTATGAAAGTGAAGTTTAATAACTTGAAGTGTTGAATGGAAGAAAATATGGCTTTACAAAATAAGGTCAAATAGGTCAAAGCCCCCCCCTTTTTTCTTTTTCCTTTTTTTTTGTAAAGCGCATCACATAATCTTCTCTGTTTATGTGTACAATAGTGCATGTTAGCTTAATAATGGTCCATCATCACTTTATCCATCTCTGACCTTTTGCTGACTAACAGAAATTACAAATTTCAAGTCTCGTTTGTGTCCCAGATATTTCGGTATGGTTGAGCAGCATTATGGGATTAGACACATAGCTTGAAGTCAGACTTTTGTGATAGGTCAGGATTAAGGGTTGCTTTTTAGGTTATAACTGCAGGGTGGATTCATATGAGTCGAGTGGATTTTCCTCACATCTGGTAGCACAACCTTGCTCATCAGTATTTACCATTTTCAGTCTACATCTCTGTTACATTTGCATGCCCCCATGTTCATATGACCTTTACTTTATCAGTAAAGTCAGTAAACTCTCATAATTGTGAAAAGAACTTTCCTTGCATGCAGACACAAAACTGCAGGCACAAAAATTCAACACATGCAAACACAGTGATAATGGATGGAATAGAGAAAACGGTCAAAGCCAGAGTAAAATTTATTACAACTCTTGTATTCCTCTGTTTCTTCAGTGTAGTTAGGTCAAAACTCACTTTTCAGAATCTTCTATATTTTGATGTTTTCTAAAAAAAATTTTTTTTTTTCATTTCTCTCACAGATGCATATCGTCGCTTCTTCATTTATGGAGTTCTTTCACTGTTTTAATATTAGGTCATCATTTGAACAATTTAGATGATCCTTGTTTAGTAATTTTATCACAGGTTTGGTGAATGTACAATTTTTAACATTTTATTTAATTGTGAACATAAATTTAGTCCACTAGTGATGTTAAAGGATTCAGAAGCAAATCAGAAAGATACAGAGGTGATTTCTGGTTTAGCTGAACAGGGATGAGGATTGAGGCTCATTCCGGGTTTTGTGTGTGGGGGAGGAGAGATGGAAGAATGCCAAATTTTCCAGTGATGGATTTAGGGCACAAGCACCACAACTCCCTCCCACCAATGCATCCCCCACACACCCACTCATACATGACTCTCCAGACTACACATGCGTGCACAGAACACATGTGTAGACCCTGGCACATAAGCATTGGTGTTTGCATGGGTTAACACACATGTACACACACACGCACACACATGCATGAAGTTGGAGGGCATGCTCAAACCCCTTGACTCAACAAATCCAGCAAACTAAACACCCTCCAGGCAGACACACAAAACACACACACACACACAGTCAATCCTCTCCAGCTGCCCATACAAACCCCTCTAGCCAAGCCTGGTTACCCTACAGAGAGCTCTGATGGGAAAGACTTGGACGTGACCCCTCTGTGTGTGTGTGTTTGTGTGTTATTATCTTCATCTGTCTTCAAGAACTAAAAGATAGGAAAAAATCCTACCGTCGAAAGTGTTTGCTTGTTTCTAGTTTGACAATTGATTAAAGTAAATGAGTAAATTTGTATTGCACATATTTTAATTAGATTCTCTGTATCTGTTTGTTGCATTGTGTGTTGTTGTATTTGCATATAGGATCAAGTTTAAAATCATTCTACTTGTTTAATCTGGGTTATCTGTGATTATCTCTGATGCCAGTTGTAAAAATATTGACATATAGAAGCTTTTTAAGCACAAACATACAAATGAGGGTTACACAGACATAAACATAAGCCTTTTGGCTTCAAAACTTCTATTTTGAATGTGGCATTTGTTGAAAGTGACAGATCCCTTTTTCCTGTCCCAAAAGTCAGAGGTTGGTTATTGATATTATGTGGAAACTGCAGTCCTTTGCTGACATCTTTTCTGCATTTTCAGCAATATTTTTGAACACCTTGAAGGGTGGTTTAGCAGATTCAGTGAGAAAATATAAAGCTTATTTTGCACTTAGATTCTTGGGGGGGCAGGGTTTGCTTTTCTTTGCATGGGCCATTTTGTGGGATTCTTTTTCAAATAATATTTCCTTTTTTTTGTGCTACTATGTACTAGAAAATGAAAATACATATGTGAAAAGTGATGTAAAATAGTTACTAAATGATATCACTTTGAGCTGAAACCGCATAATTGATTTTTTTGTGCCGATTTCTCAAACTGTGCTAATGCTGGAATAAATTCAGTCTACCTTGGTAATGGTGATAAAAGTTTAAATAATTGCATTATTTGAAAGTAAAAGTCCTTTTTCATGAAATATTCCCACAGATTTTTATTCCCCCTCAATGTGTTTGTCATTGAGACAAGTGTAATTTGACAAGAATGCTTAGTCGATGTCTTTACATGTATTTAACAGTACTTTGACATGACACTGACATTAATGTGTTTGGATCATTTCTTCCTTAGGCGGTGTGGCTACAGCAAAGCAAAGCAGGATCCTGAAGAGGAAAAGATGCACTTCCACAATGGTCACAGTAAGTTAAAGCCCAGACTCGTTCTGTATATGTGTATGTATGTGGGCTTAAGTTCATCCAAAGTTTACAGTACATGTACAGTAGAGGGTTCACACAGCGGTCATGTCTGTGCGACTTTGTTCATCACCCTTGGCGTGTGTGTACTATAAGTACAGTTGACAATGTTTTGCTACAGTAGCTATTCATTGAATGGTGCTGCCACAAACCTGGCCCATAGCTACCAGAAAACACAGAGCTGGCAGACAACACATAGAACTATGATGACTTATAGGCTGTGACAGCTTAATATATTTGTCCACATTTTTGGCATAATACCCTCTATCCATCTGTTGGAATCAAAGCCAACTGTGATTGGTACATCAGCTCCAGAGTAGTCAGGAAAATAATACCTTGTGCCAATATGTGTGGGATACTGTCATATTGATTTGGACTATGAAATAAAATGTTTAAAATTAGTGTTTATTATCTGCACACCAAATTGAAAGGATGGTTGAAAAGATGTCATCTTTTGGGATTAATTAAAGGCTCTGATTATTATATGTAGTTTTTTAGGTGTATGCATGTCTTGTATTTAAATGGTAATGTTGCCATATGTGTACTTCTGCAGTAAAATTCCCGGGGGTGCGTACATATATTGACCCCCTCACCTATGAAGATCCCAACCAGGCAGTACATGAATTTGCCCAGGAGATTGACGTCTCATATATCTCCATTGAAAGAATCATTGGTGCTGGTGGGTAAAAACTAGTGTGTGTGTGTGTGTGTGTGTGTGTGTGTGTGTGTACACCTTGGAGATCCACTGTTTCTTTTTTGGAGCATCAGTTTCAGCCTGGCTAGAAAAATAAATCCCAGAATGTATTATCCTTAATTCTAAACCACAAAGGTAAACCTGTTTAGTCAGTGTCCTGAAACAGCTTAATGTCACAGAATACCTTGTTAAAACACACAGCCTAATAACATAATGAGTCATGCCTAATTCTGTCTTGTTGTGTAGAATTTAACCATTTTCTCATTACCAATACCATAGTGTATCATATTTTCTACAACCTTCATAAATCTGTCACATTCATAATGGCATAAGCTTCCTTGTGTAGACACACATGCTTATACTGGCGGTTAACAATGTGCTAAAAATGACATTTCGCACAGCCATAAATGTTGTTTGCTACAAGCGCTTTGGCTATACAGCAGTGTAAAACTATTCCAAGATTGGTCCCATAAAGTAAAGAATACAGGCTGTAGGAACAAAATGTGTCAGGCAACACTAACTTGAACAACATATGTATACCTCAAACTTTCAGGTTTACCTCAAAAAAAGCTATCTATTCAAGACTGATTTGCCATTTCATAATAGTTTTTGCAGGTCAGGTTTAGCTGAAATGTTGATGCCACATTTAATGTCTACCTGCTTTTTCCTCAGGGGAATTTGGTGAAGTGTGCAGTGGACCGCTGAGGCTGCCTGGGAAAAGAGAGATCCAGGTTGCCATTAAGACTTTGAAAGCAGGCTACACAGAGCAGCAGAGACGGGACTTTCTTTGGGAGGCGTCAATCATGGGCCAGTTTAACCACCCAAATATCATCCGTCTGGAGGGTGTGGTTACTAAGAGTGGGTCATCAGAATGTATATCCCTATTCAGATTTAACACACTGTGTTTTGTGTGAAACTACATCTTGTAGGATCTAGTACATATAGCATGTCACAGTGTAGGTAAAACTCACAGCAGTTGTTTGGTGTAGATATTTAGGAATCTCAAGCATTGCCATGTCATTTTAAACTTGCATCAGACCTACTGTAATTCTACTTAATCAGTTCAGTAGTTTAACAGGTTTCGTAGAGTTTACCTTTTGAAGTTGCATTTTTCTGACTTACACATACAGTTGATGTCATCAGCTATTGTCAAGTCCAACAGTAAAAGAAAGTGTTCATATTTAATATATTAATCTTTAAAAGCAACTGGAAAGCTAAGCATTTAATTTCAACCCTGTAATCTGTTTTACCTTCATTAAAATTATCATATTTATTTTTTGCTTTGTGTAAAGGGGTGTTAATCTAGCTGTTGAGCTGCTGTTAAGGGTGGTTCTCGTTTTTCAGTGTTATGTAAAGAAACGTTTACAGCTCAACTTGGATTTTGGCAAGATTGCACGCTCCTTTATTCAGATAAAGAATTGATTAGTTTAACTAAGAAATAATAGTAGTAAGTCATTTTTCAAGCAAAATTGGCACACATGATATATCCTTCTTCTTTCTAACTTCTTTTTTTATTTTGTTTGATTGTAATATAAACTTAACATCTTTGGATTTGGATCATTTGAGGGATATTGAGCTACTGTAAATCTTGGCAAAGTTTAAAAGTTCCACACTGTGCGATGGAGTCTCTATTCTGATCTAGATATATGGTAAAAACAATATTTACTAGCTAATATCAAAGCTATGATTTTAAAATCTTTGCTTGTTAACATACAGTATTTTGTTGATTTTGCAATGAAGTATATTTTTGTAATTTTCTTCTCAGGCAAGCCAGTGATGATCATCACCGAATACATGGAGAATGGATCATTGGACACGTTTCTCAAGGTAGGACAGGAAGTTTCAAGGATACAGACAGGAAGTGACAAGGATATATAGGAGAAGGATCTGAGGGAATAAGAATGAGAAAGAGAAGGAAGAGGGAGTAGAAAAATGAGACCAGTATAATTAGAACAAGTACAAACCACCTCTGATTCTCCAAAATCATCTGACTTTTTTTTTAAGTAGAATTGTTAGCTTCATTAACCAGAAATTAACTCTGTCTGAAACATCTCAATGGACTGAAGGATGTTGGAAACAGACAGTGGTGCAGAGACACTGCTTGCTGATTACGCCACATTGGGATGACAGTGGCATATAACACAGAGATGGCAGTCAAAGCAGGTTGTATAACAGCTTTTAAGCAGAAAACAAAGACACATGTGTTTAGGCTATGAGAGTAATATTTCCTAGTAAGGAAGATTAAATGTAGAGAAACCCTAAATAGTAGTGAATAATCAGAGAATCTGTAGAGTGCATCTGCATGGGGCAGATTTAAGGCACATTTAAATATTGAAATGTTCCCTCACCTTGACTATGACACAGATCACCTCACCAGAATATATGAAGTCACCTAAGCATTCAGAGTTGGAATAATGCTTTTCCTGTGTAAATGAAAGTACTGCTTTCATCAAGAGTACAATGTGGATTTTAATGAAGAGGCAGGCTGGCAAATGTCTGAAATAAATAATCCCTCTTCAGAACACTTAACAGTCTATTCACAGTGGCGCAATGCTCAGGTGGCGGACAAGTCTAATTCCTGCATGAAACAACTATAAATTTCTTCAAGATCCTTGCTAATGAAGAGATCAAAGAAATCAGATTCAATCAGGATTCAGCACTACTGTGGAAAGGTAGTTAAGGTGTATTTAAAAACAAACAACTGAGGAAAAAGGAGAGTAAAATGCTGTTGCTTTGAGGTGTAGGTTTGCTTGAAAGGCACTGCAGATAGGAGCAATCAGAAACCTCATCTGAAGAGAATGATCTCATTCTGACTGTATGGAAAAGGGGGATGCTGTGAGACAAAATACAGATAAGTGTGTGTTGTGGGGCTGTGATGAGTGAAAACTGCTGATATGACTGTCCTGTGTGTCATGGGGAATAAACCTGAACGGCAGAATGGAAGCAAAGAAGATGGGCCACCAGCAGACGGTGCAGCACAGAAAACCCTTGGAAGTAATTACATGGATGGCTGGTGTACTGAGGCCAGTATAAATGACACAGCTATTCGAAAACCAGGGGCTGGACTGGGTCCTGGATTAGCTGTCACAGCTCTGGACAATGCTCTATTAGGCTGTTAACTCACATCTTTGGCTTAACATCTCATTTCACATGTAAGTGGGATGTTCTGCTGTGGGTGGATAGAAAAAAGTATTTGTTGAAATTGTGAACAGCATGTCTGCTGTCAAAATGTGAAGAGTGGATGAGGGGAATGTTGGTAGTTTACATTTGGATTGGAAGGAGCAGAAGCTTAAACTAACAATGAGAGCTGTCATTGGGAGAAAACTAAGAGGAACTCTAGTGAACGCGTCTTCCATAGGAGGGAAAAAGTACTCACTGTGTATGCTGTTTTCAAAATTAGCTTCATTATTAAATGGTATGGTAACTTTTATGGTTGGTTAAGGTTAAGAAAAGATTGTGTTTATGATTTTGATTTATTGTTGGTTTGTGACAGGATGCAAACTCTGATCAGCAAAATGAAAGTCAGTCATGCTGGTCAGGCATGCTGGTGCAAAACGATTGCCATCCAGAGCTGTTGCTTGAATTAATTCTTTGTTTGGCAAAACCTGCTTCATTTTCCTCTTATTTTGAAGAACTAAATTAGTATCATTGTTCTATACAGATTAGAAGAGGAACAGAAAGGTTAAGTCATGTCTTGTAGTGAGGAAGGGGAAAGATGAATTGCTTGGGGAGACAATAATTTCATAAAACATGATGTGATTCAAGGCAGCAGGGTGACACTGAACTCTGGGCAGGATTAGTGGAATTATTAATGCTTTGGGTCATTTCATAGAGCAGGATGTATGACTTGAGGTGCATAGCTGATTGGATGACCATCATTGACACTTAAAGGAGGAAATGGTCATCACCAGAGCTAAATATTTACAAATATATATTTTCAGATTAAAGTGTATACGTATATTCTCCACAATGCTCACATAAAACTAGAGAGTTAAAGTTAGAAAAGTTGATGTCCCTTGTTGACTTTGCTACACAATAGGATAATCAGATTTGCAGTGATCAGTGGTAGTGTGGCTGCTAGGTTTTAGGTTTCTATGTCATGCTGTTTAATTTTATATAAGACATAAAATAACATGACAACAACCGAACCAATACTAGAAAATGTATTTCAGCTTTTATGTTTCTATTAATCTTTCCTCCTGCATTGCCATCCACAACCTGTATTGTTGGTAGTTGTTAGGCTCTGAGAAAAACAGAAAGCAATCCCAGTCTTTGCGACAGTGGCACCAACAGTCATTGTGAAAAGCTAATGGGGAGAAGTTGAAAATGCATATTTTCCCATCATTCTTTATAATATTTTGTAATTGGCCCAGGTCTGCCGGCTTACACAGCTTATAACCCACAGAACATATACAGGGTTGCCTAGTAGTTGAGTGCTAAGGGCCCATACAACATGGGCACATAAGTCCTGAGCAGCAAATCCCTATTTCAGATGCTGCCTGGGTACCATTTGGTACATGTCGTTCCCTCCTGTTCTTTTTCCTGTTGTTCTTTTTACTGTCTCTGTCAAAATAAAGTCAGAAATGCTCAAATATTTATATTTTAAAAAAATAAGTGTTTATTATTTATTATTATTATATTATTATTAATAAGTGGTGCATATATAGAGTTACACTATGCAGACACTAGAGAGAAGCACAACACTAGCTATTCTGCATAACTGATTTCTACATACATGATTTCCTGGAAACTTTTGTCATGCAATATTTTTTTCTTCTGTCTTTTTTGCCATCCTCATAGACAATATTTATTTCCACTATATTCAGTTGTTTAAATAAAGATACCAGAACAAGTCATTAAGAATGTCTTTCCCTATTTGTCCCTTCTTTCTACGTAGAAAAATGATGGCCAGTTTACTGTAATCCAGCTGGTTGGTATGTTGCGTGGCATTGCATCTGGCATGAGGTACACATAATACCAACAAACACATTGTGTTATTGAACATTTAATGCCCAGTGTTTGTGTTTAATCCTTCTTCCCTTTGTGTTGACAAATGTAGATACCTGTCTGACATGGGCTACGTCCACCGTGATCTAGCAGCTCGTAATATCCTGGTCAACAGTAACCTTGTGTGTAAAGTGTCTGATTTTGGTCTGTCCCGAGTCCTGGAAGATGATCCGGAGGCTGCATATACCACACGGGTAAAAAAAAAAAAAAAAAAAAAAAAAAAAAAAAATTAAAA
>VUQS01012607.1:39585-56899 GCA_015108495.1 Heterochromis multidens
ACACTGAGAAAAAAAAAAAAAAAAAAAAAAAAAAAAAAAAAAAAAAAAGAGGAAAAAAAAAAAAAAAAAAAAAAAAAAAAAAAAAAAAAAAAAAAAAAAAAAAAAAAAAAAAAAAAAAAAAAAAAAAAAAAAAAAAAAAAAAAAAAAAAGGGGAAAAAAAAAAAAAAAAAAAAAAAAAAAAACACATTCTGAAGCCAATGATTATTACATATCTTAAAGTTGTGTTTGTCAGGCCAATTGTCCAAAGCCCAGGGCTATTCAATTTAAATTATATAAAATTGGAATATGTATCAGAACAAATATATTTAAAAGCTGCATCCAAGTGAGTAGCATTTAATTAACTTTCTGTTGATCAACTAATAAATTAATCAGCTAACTGCCTCAGCATGGGTGTTAGAGAGAAAGGCGGCACACTGTTGTCTTTGAAGACATTTACATTTAATATGGGGTGTGTCTGAGCATGACTGAGCCTTATCAAACTTTGGATTAAGTAAAAAACTGTGACACAGAACAGTTTTGCCATGAAATACACACCTAGACACTTTCACTAACACACACACACACACACACAGACGACAGCAGCAGGCCTTAAATTGAGCTGTATATCCCAGTCTGAGTGGCGTTCTGTCAGCCAGAGACGGCCTGCTTCCTGCTGGAGGAGGTCCAATTAGTACTCGGCTCAGTCTCTGCAACACTCAATTAGCACTGAGTCTTGCTGCCTTAGTGCCAAATATCCTGTCACTCACCTCTCACTGCCAGGCTATATCTCTTCTTGCTCTCTCTCTCTCTCTCTCTCTATCACTGTCTGAGTCTCCTTCCTTGACAGAGCAGTGAGAATAACATAATTCACACCCTTCAAATAATCAGAGCTTGAGATATCCTGCTGCTGTGTTCATCAATACTGCATCAAGCTAATTTCACTACTCATCAGCTGAAAACACACTTTCCTGTGGAACTCAGCAGTCTTTCTGTGAACTTTTTTTTTTATCTTTGCAATGAAAGCATGATAATGAAGATGAGTAAAAAATAGAGGAATCACAGGGCCCCCGACAGTTAGGATAGGGAATTTGTATAAGAAAGTGAAACTCCGTATCATGAATGTGTTCCTAAATTGGTATCCATTAGTGGAAATTTGGATTGGACCACATGCGGAAGAAGTGTCTCAATTAAGGTCTGTTCTTGGTTTCCATCCTCATGACACAAAAGATGAAAATTTTGAATGATGGCAGCTGTATTTACTGCTGCAGCTCTGGGTTATTTATTTATGTGAAGTTATCAGATTTCCTCATAATAAACCAGCACAACACATGAAATTTTTAGGTTTTATTTTCTAAGCCCAAGTTTCCTTTAAATCTACCGAGGTGTTTGGATCATCTGGTAAATATTGCATTGTTTTACAGGGCGGGAAGATTCCCATTCGCTGGACGGCTCCAGAAGCAATTGCATACAGGAAGTTCACCTCAGCTAGTGATGTGTGGAGTTATGGGATTGTCATGTGGGAAGTGATGTCATATGGAGAGAGGCCCTACTGGGAGATGTCCAATCAAGACGTAAGTTTCATGAGACATTTTAATGAAAAGTTTTGGTACAAGCAATATGTTTATCTTTTTTAACCTTGTGAGTAACATATGTAGTATTTGGTGGATTATACAATTGCAATCATATCAGATGGTGATGAGTGAACTTGCAGTATTTGATTCATCACCACACACATGCAACCACTTCCCACCCACCCACTCACACAGGCAACATATGCACGCACAGCCCTCCAGTGACCTCTCCAACTTCTACTTCAGACTCCACCCTCCTTTTGGTTGTTAGGCTGTCTGTCTTGAATCTAGAGAGGGGGAGGAGAGGAGAGGAGGATGAGAAGGAGAGAAGAGGAGAAGACGTTTGATGTTTAATTGAAAGCGTTATGCTGGATTTTCTCTGATCTGCACAAGAAAGTGCAGGCTCTCGCACTCTCTTTCTCTCAGCTATCACCTTCTGTTTCCCACTGTCTCCTTTTCCTTCTCACTTCTTTCTCTTGTCCCTCTTTTTGTCTCTACAAAATGCACTCTTTTTTTGCATCTTGTCCGCCCTCTCTTTCTTTCTCCCACTTCAGTCTCTCATTCCTTTTCTCTGATCTTTCCTCCCTCCAGTCGGCTTTTCTACCCCCTCAGCACGCAGTGATTTGCTGCTGTGCTTCTCTCTTATGCTTGAGTACAACAGTACATATGCATGCACTTTAATACATGCAAGTGTATTGGAATGCTATCACATCTGTCTTTTGTGTGAATTTGACACAAGTAAAGGCTGTCATAAACTCAACAAATCAATTCCCTGTAGTGTGTTGCACTGGCAGAACTAGGCTGAAAACTGCAGCCTGCTTTCCACTGCAGGGTCTAACGGAGGGAACTAGGGTTTATTTATTATTCATCAAATTCAATTTCCCTCACCAAAACATTTCTATGATTCAGTCCTGCATCCTGTTACTTGCAGAAATGATTAATGGGGCTATGAGGCACTTGAAATAAACAAATAATGCTTTAATGTTGTGTTATTTCACTGGATTCACACAGGGCATTGGTGTTGGGTTGCTAACTTCATGGACATTTGAGTATAAGGTCAGGTAGAGAGCAGGCACATCCCTCAAGCAAGTATCAGAATTCAGGATCTTGCTCAGGAGAACTCAATTTGAAAGTAATCTTGCCTTGCTGAAGTGTGTCATGGTTCTGCCTTTAAAAAAATATTGCAGGATACACCAAACAGGATGTACCCGCTACATATCCTTCAGTATATATCCATGTTATAGATTTTCATTTCATAGTCACTTTGGAGTCTTATTTCCTCAGGGACAGCATACCAGAATATTTTGAATAAACTTGATAATAGTGTTTTTAAACATTAATCAGTATTATTAAACTGCATTACTTATTTCAATGAATGATCAAATAAGGTGAGGTAAGAGGTAAATTATCCCAGGGCAAATTCTTGTGCCTTTTACGGGCTCAGTGCAATAAGAACAGAAACAGGAGCAGGAACAGAAACACTGTGTGTAGAGTAACAGAGTAAAAACAGCAAAAAACAACAAAATAAAGCTCAATTACTAAAAAATAAGATACAAGAACAAAAGTCTGAAATATATACACAAAGAAGTATCAGCATCCGTAGTAGTAGTGCACATAGACAAAAAGTGGCACAGTGTTAATTGCAATATTAATGTTATCAGCAAATGTGGTAAGTGATAACAGAGAATAAATTGCAAGTGATACTATGGTAGTAATAATAATAATCCTCCCATCTGGTAAAGAACAGATGGGATGATGTAAGGGTATGGTATTCTAGTGTTGGTGTGCATGTGTAGTTGTTTTTTATTTTTTTATTTTTTTTTAATGCCTTAACTGTCAGAACAGAGAGGAGTTACATGGTCTATTAGCCACAGGTAGAAAGGATCTACTGTAGCGCTCAGTCCTGCACCTTGGAGCAATGAGCCTTTTCCTGTATGTGTGTGTGAGTAATCAGAGAGGCATGCATAGGGTGGGATGTATTGTCCATAATGCTGAGTTTCTTTAGCATCCTCATCTCATCAGCTGCTCTCACTCTGCTGCCCCAGCACAGTCCCGCATAAAAAAAACACACTTGCCACCATAGAGTGATAAAACAAAGACAGCATGGTCCTACAGACACTGAAGGACTTGAGCCTCCACTGTAGTTACAGGCATCTCTGCCCCTTCTTGAAGGCAATACCTGTGTTCTTGGACCAGTCCAGTTTGCTGTCTATGTGTACTCCTAGGTATCTGTATTCGTCAACCACCTCAACATCTGTTCCCCTGATAATGACAACTCCACAATCAGTTCCTTGGTCTTAGTGATGTTCAGCTGTAGATAGTTGAGCTCACACCACTCCACAAAACTGTCCTCCTGTATTCATCCTCCTGCCAATCACCGATACAGCCAACAATAGCAGAGTGGTCTGAAAATCACTGTAGGTGGCAAATAAGATTTGGTTACTGCCAAAGCACTCTTCTTATCTTTTGGCTATGCTGCATGAAATTGACTGATTCTTATATAGTGCTTTTCTACTCTACCTGAGCACTTTATACAACATGCCTCATTCACCCATTCATACAAGCACTTTTCCCTTTTTCTACTGAAGTGCTTTCTTTCTAACATTCACACTCAAATGGATGCATCGGAGAGCAACTTGTATCTTATTAGTAATTAGTATCTTACGCAAGGATGTTTGGCATGCAGACTGGAGAAGTCAGGGATCAAACCACCAACCTTCCAATTAGTAGATGACCTGCTCTACCTCCTGAGCTACAGCCACCCCTAAATACAATGCTTAGATGGTTTGAACTTCATCTCAGTGGTGTAACAGTGTCTTTGATGCCCTCATCCATTTAAATGCTCTGGCTAAGTCAGCTGCTATACATACACTATAATATTGATGGTTGTATTGAATGATCATAGCACTAGCTCTCTCTAGCTTTCAATTACGTGTATTGTGTTAAAGAGCTTTTGTTGCAGGTTTAAATGTGGTTTTCACAACTCTATAAAAAGGTGTTTGAATGTTTTTATGGACAATAATGCTGAAGTTAAAGCAACCTTCAAGTTATCCTTTTGGAGTAGATGATTGAAATTTACCTTTTGCACTTAAAGTATAAATTGATCTACACTCTCTCACTCCTCATTTTCTCTTTTGTTGAAATGTTTGTTGAAGTGATTTTTTTTTAGCATATCACTTGGTGTACCCTATTATAATTTACCCTTACTTGGCTTAAAAAGATACAAATAAAAATAACACCTGCCTGTCCTTCTCCATCTCTCTATCTGAAGGTAATAAAAGCAGTGGAGGAAAGCTATAGGTTGCCAGGTCCCATGGACTGTCCTGAGGCCCTGTACCATCTTATGATGGACTGCTGGCAGCGAGAACGCAGCAACCGTCCCAAGTTTGATGAGATTGTTTGCCTGCTAGACAAATTCATTCGCAACCCCAGCTCGTTAAAAAAGCTTGTCAACTCCTCACACAGGTAGGATGTCACACTGTACTTTTCAGACCATTTAAAATGTATATTAATATATATGCGTGCACATACACACACACACACACACATATGTAAATTGTGCATTCAGTTAATATTAATAATCAGGACAGATTAGTAGATGTTAAAAATGGTGACATAATCTAAAGTATGATGACTGGTTTTATTAGTAAACCTTTGATTTTGTTAAGAAGAAATTATATTAGCTTTATTTAAAACATTTTTAAACACTTAGTGATGCTTCAGGACATGTTTTTAATCTTGAAAATGAAGTGTATTCATTTACACATTCATTTTTAAGCAAATTAGGCCCAGCACTCTAAGCTAATAGACTTCATCTTTCAGATAAAATGTAAATAGAGTCTGTCCTGTGTAGTCCTGTGTAGCAGCATAGTTAAACCAAAAATGAACGTAGTCTTTAGCTGCTGTGTACTAGCAATAAAGAGCAGAGAAATAAAGTGGCCTAATTTTCTTAGAATGAAGCATTAGTGTGAAATGTATTCAGTGGGGTGTCCTTTGATTGTCGTAACATTTGAACATTCGGTTAGTATTTCCTCTCTATGTATGTGCAATGCATTAGTGCATAATGGTATGAAATGGCAATAATTGCTGTGAAGCAGACATTTATGCAGACACTTCATTACGTTATTTTCTTTGCAGAGATAATAAAATAATCGTAGATCTTTTGTTTTCCTCTCTCTTTTGGTACTTGCACACACACACAAACACACACACAGGAACACATTTGATAAAGCAACACCTTATCTAACAGCCATACAATGACATATGACGGGCGTCAAGATTAAAATGACTCCAGCAAGGCTTGTCCTTTTCTCACACCACACTCCTCTTCTAGTTATAGTGTGGAGAATATCGTTAGTTGGCATGAACATTTCTGTTTGATAAGAGAGAGTGCTCTATTTGTAACCATGAAGAGTGAGCCGAATGACAAAGACTTTTGAGTGGACAACATTTTCAGCTTTGTGTAATGGTGCATAACTAGCATCATGAAGCCTCACTTGTAAATTTTGCTTTCTCTTTAACTGTTTTCCCCATCCACGTTCCAGGGTTTCCAACCTGTTAGTGGAGCATGCCAGTGTAGAAGGGAACTGCAGCACTCGAAGCCAGACTGTAGGAGAGTGGCTCGACTCCATCAAGATGGGACGATACACTGAACTGTTTATGGAAGGAGGTTACTCTTCACTGGAAACAGTGGCTCAGATGACATCAGAGTAAGACTCTTACGCACATGCATATATACATGCATGAGTGTTAGGGCATTTTGCCCTGCATGTGGGTTAAGTTTCACTCCCCCTGGTTTTAATATATTTGTCAGGCATTAACATGCGCCTTTGTTGAGTTATTCACAAGTGAACAGCTCAGAGTACATCAATTCACCTCCAGGATTATAATTCTTCTTTGTGAGTTACTTCAGTGAGCAATTGTGATTGAATCTAGCGTATCTGTCCATTTGTTTCCAGTTGGTTTTTACTGGCGGGAAACAGCAATGCACTTCATGTGCTTAGTCTGCTATAAGTTATAAGAAGAAAGAAATACTGGGTCTGTTCATTGGCATGTTCCGGGAAAACCTAATTGCCCAAGATGTTTGAAACATATCTTGGTGATATATCTCTATTTACACTTGAGTATTATGCCAGTAGTGCATAAACAATTACCTACAGACTTATGCTTACACAGAAGACATAAGTGGAGCAGGAAGTCATTCACTGTGGTCCAGGAGTGATCTCAGTCCAACTCCAGATATTGTCTGAGCGATCTGATCTCAATGCATACTGGGTGCATTCAGCCCTGTACTTTTCTAGATTGGAACACCATTTTAATGCCAGGTGTGAACAGTTTCATAGATTTTTTTCCTTAGACCATTCAACACTTCCACAAAATGGTGTAAAAATTATATCTACAGTGCTTAAAAAATTTATTTGACCACCAGCCAATGTAAGGTTTATGCCACAAATTAACAGTACTGGTAATTACCAAAATCATTTTTTATGTCTCTGTAATGGTTAATCCACCAGCATGCACAAGCTCGTTAATTGAAATGATATTTTCAATGCTAAAATATAATTATTGTTGGTTTCCATTCATTTTCAAATTTACTGTTGTACAAAAAAGCTGAAAAAATAGTAAAACACATTATTATTTTTTGATTAAGATGCCAAATTACAGTTATTTACTTGTATTCCTGAACAGAGAAATTAGTTTTAGTGCTTAAATATTATGCTTGATTAATTTCTGACTTCTCAGAGGTCCAGTGTGCCGGCTCAAATTTGGGTATAAAAACGTGAATTCAGTTTATTTGTCTAATAAATAACAATATATGTTTTTGTTTTAAACACGTTTTTGAAAGATTTCTAAAATATTTGTGTTTTCTTATTTTTATTACAGGTGGTCTAATAAATTTGGTAAGCATTGTATTACAAGATTGCAAGCCTGTGCAAATACTCTGAAATGCTTTTTCTCTTTATAGAACTAAGAGCTCATATAAAGATAAATATAATTACAGAAGATTTGTATGATATCGTCTATAACTCAGAGCACATTGAGAAATTGGTGTAGCAGTATTAATAAAAAACTTAATCTCTTGAGTCAGTGAATGCAAAAGCAGAACCTTTAGACAGTATTGTAGATTAGTTCTTTGACTTAAAGAAAGGCTAGCTGTCTAAATTATTGAAAATAAAGTTATTTAAGTAAGTAACCCAAAATGTAGGCTTGCTTCTTAATAACTTTCTCATACATTGCTTCATTTGTTAGCAGAATGCTTAAATATAGTGCCCTGTTGTCTGTGTGCTGTTTTTCAGGGATTTGCGAAGAGTAGGAGTGAACTTGGCTGGACATCAGAAAAAAATTATTACTAGCATTCAGGAGATGAGGGTCCATATGAACAACACCAACTCTACTGTAAACATATGATGTGAAATACAAACATACAGACACATGTACACTCATACATGCACACACAAAAACATAAATACAATATATGGACCTAGTATGTAATGGACCTAGAGTGGCTTAGCACTTTCTGTGGACAAGGATACCCAGTGTTCTACGGCTCTAAACTGGAGGATCCACATTTTGTTGGTTCCTGTGTGTGGAGTTTGCTTTGGCGTCATTGGGGATATTGGATATTGCAACACTAAAACCAAACTGAACTGGACTGAGTGGTGCTACTTGGAGGGATGATGATGGAGGGATGAGCTAATCTGAACTTAAGTAATGGTTTTACTTTCATTATTGCAATTATGGGGATCCTCTTGGCACTGTTTAGATTCTCTCAGATCAAAACCTAAAACACAGACAGCAGATCTAACTCTGAGAGCAACCATAACTTTTATGGCTGTATCACAAATGTGAGTTTATACACTGGGTTTGAAGGGAACTTTTTCAACCTGTCTCAGGTGAGCTGAGCCCAGTGGAACTGAAAAAGTACTTGCTTATTCTTTGGGAATTTTCTCCATCAGGAGAACCGTTCCATCAGGTGTCACTGAATTAAATTCCATTTTCAGACAGGGCAAACATATAATGAACCATTATCAATATCTTCATTAGTGTTGATATTTGCTTTGATATGTTGATGTGCTTTTGATGGTTTTTTTCCTGTCTCTAGCACATCTTCATGCACAAAACTGTGCTACAATCCAACTTAAACATCCATATTCATAATCAGTGTCATATACTTCATCATCTTCCAAAGCAATGAAAGACAAGAATAGATAATTCAACCTTTGCTGTTTTTAAAATGCTGAATTTTAAGATTGGTTCTTACTGAGCCTAAAAAGAGAAGTGACAACAAAACAAGACATGAGGAGTTACGCTTAAACATACTCTCTACAGCTGTTCTTCTGGCTGAATGTATAGCACTGCTAGAATGTGGCAATATAACCATTCTAGTCCTTAAAACCAGCTTCTGAATGAGGCCACAGATTGTATGTTATTCAGCTGGCTTGCCGCCATCTTTGCTCTGAAAATGTGTAACAGTCTCCACTAATATCCTTACGGTGACCTATAGTTACTCCAAAACTATGCATATTTTAATTGAAAACTGATCTATTAACTGAAAAATTCACACATATTTTAGTGAAATATTCACTCAGATTGCAGGGAACCAACACATGGAACACTGAAATCACTTACAAACCTTCACTTCAAAGTCTAGGAGACGTTTTTATTGGGATTCAAAAGAAACCATTCCTTAGGCATGAGTAAATCTTTCATCCAGATTCCAAATAACCTTAAGGCAGGACATTTTAATTTACCATCCATCCATCCATTGCACATTTTCAAATGAAAACATCACTTCATGTTTAGATGTGGTTCCAGTAGAATACAACTGGAACCATTTGATACTCATCAAAGGTTCATTCGATCCTGATGGAACATTTGTTCATGTAATAATGGAACTGCCACTCAGATTCTCATGGAAAGGATCGCAATGATTCTGACGAGACTGTTTACTAGTATTCTAATGGAACATTCACTCAGATTTTAAGGGAACTTCTACAAGGATTCCAATGCAGCCTTCTGTCAAGAGTGCACTCAGATCTTCATCGAGCCTTCACTTAGAACCAACAAACTTCAGGTACAGCAGAAAACCCTCAGCAATCTATTCAGTTCACCATGCCGCAGAGTATCTCTCACACGCGTGTCTGCAACACCACAATAAACCTCACTCTTACAGGACTGCTGAAAATAAGGAGGCAATATTCATCAACTTGATAATCGTTTATTTATTTCTACTTGTTTAAAAAAAAAAAAAACAGAGCAAAAATTATGTGGACAGTTTGTGTTTCATAATAATACTCTCTCTTGGACTACTGAGCAGCTTTGCCTACATGTCTTTCATGTATATAATGTATTATATATTTAAAGCAGGGAACATTGTTCTTCTGTCTACTATCATGTGGACAAGTTGATATTGATCTGTCATCTCAGAGTAGAACACATTAGTAAATAGTGACAGATATTCTGAATCGACATTTCTGCTACATAGACCTGGGCCGCTGTCAAGTGGGGGCAACCAGCACACCTGTCCCCAGATAAGGGTCCCCAGAAGGGTATGCAAAAAGAGCAAATATTTAACTTATGTTGTTGGTGATTGTGTTTCATTTCACATTTTGGTGCAAGACCTAGAAATATTTTCAGTGGCCCCAAATGAGACAGCAAGAAAAGCTTTGTTGACACTAGAAGTAGATGAGAATTATGAACAGGGACTGATGAATTTCTGGTGTATTGTATGGTTTAAACATATACAATGATGTCAATGATCAAACCCTTGCTTTACTTCTCTTTGGTATGGTATGTTATACGTACATTGCTACTCAGTGCTTTATTGCTAAAACTTGACCTTTTTTCACTGCGTTATTCACCTAAGGAGAAGCTACATTCCCACATTATATCTATGCTCTTTGCAGATGACATGCTTATATTTGTCTTGTCAGTGTACTGCTAGTGTTGGGGTATACAGATGGAAATGCAATGAGATTGTAGAGGTAGTTTTTTAAAGAGGTGTTATCACCTGACTGTATGAAAAGTATAGAAAAGCACACAAGAAGAATGTAAGGTTTTAAAGGGGCATTTCACTTTTTTAAAAGGCCATGCTTTCATTTTGAAACACTCGGACCCCCCTCAGAGTTCAAGATGAGTTACAGAAAAAGGTCCTTAATGGTGGTAAGAACCCTCTTAGGTAATGGCATTTAAGATTTTCCACCTACTGTCAAGATCAAACTTCTTGACTGCTTTCATAAAAGATTGTAAGTAGGGAATGGTCATAGGTTGATATTCTATATTATTATGTGTTCCTGAAAGTCATAATGTTCTAACAGAGTGAAAGTTTAGTTACGAGATAAATATCTGCATAGCCTCTTTAGTCTACATTTTTATTTTTGGGGAACAGTAGGTATTTAGCAATGTTATGATTTTTGTTTTGTTTTATTTTGTTTTTTTTATGAAAAGCATTTAACAGCAGGCAACATTTGGGAGTAAAACATGCTTCCATACATATGTAGATTATTATGGCTATGCAGGCATTTAATTTAGCAGGGGAATGCGTCAGTAATATGGTGCAAAATATAAGGCATGTATAGCGAAAGCAATTGTTGGGCGCTTTCATTTACAACCCAGTGAGTTATCAATTAAAGCTTCCTCATTCACTACTTTTCATGAGATTTTGCAGTGTTTTGACCCTTCCCATTTGTCATGTTATTGGCTTTTTACAACCATCCCTTCAGCTTACTGTAGTTTTCAAACTAAAATCTATGCTTGGGGCATGAAAAATTAGTGAATACAACACCCTTATAAGTGCCTCTCATCTTATGAGCACCGTTATTTACTCCCCTGTCAAAATGCTATGCCCCGACTTTCTATATATTTTTGCCAACAATGTCTACAGGCAGTAAGAAGAATGTCAGATAATATGCTTGTTGGAACTAATTTAATTTGCACTTTATGAGAAATCTGTTGCCCTTTTGTTTGACTAAAATATCAATAGGTGACTGACTTCTTACTGTCAGTAAGTTTATCCTTATTATTTACTATACTATTATTATAGTTACTGTGTGATTATATTACTTCATACTCCCATTGCTCCCCATGGTTTAATTTTTTACAGTTAAGCACAAAAAATTGATATGTGTAATACAAATCAAGGGTATATGAGCATCATTGATGTAGAGCACCATTTTCTTGTGTATGGCACAACAATACACCCTCATGATGTAAACACAGGGTTTGACAGGCATCTTTTAGGATAAAAGTGAATTGATAGCTTTTTAACAAGAGGTCAGTAGCACTTATTCTTGATGTCAAGACCTCAGCCAGACATATTTTCTAAGAGTCTTGGTGGCATTTTAGCATCACCACTGTTAATTCCAAAAGTGTGAAAGCAGGTATTGATTTGCTGGCATTGCAAACAATAATAAATATACAGTCAGGCTAAATATAGGCATTGCTCTGATAAATATTAAATCATCAATTCAAATTATTTATTCTCAGCACTTTTTCCAGTGGCATGACTTTATTTTTTGCTATTCACTTTAAGCCAGGAAAAAAAGAAAGCACAACAAACCAGCAAATACTAAAGATTTATGTGGTTTTACTCTTCAGTGACTGTCAGCTGAAACTCCATCAGCCATGCAGTGTTTAGACAGGAGCCAAATTTGTAATGTCAAATTACATAAGACAACTGGTTGTTTGAGTTTCAGAAGAGTTAGTCAAGTTTATCCACACAGAAATGTCCATAACAAGTTCTTGCACTCATATACATGAGTTTGTTGGAATTTATTCCAAAATAATAGCACTGCATAAACCAGTAGATACCAGTTTGACTGGATTCTATGAAATGCCTAAAAGCAATATGTGATACCTGACATTTTTCACAAAAATAATGTTTGCATACACAAATGCATGGGAATGTAACAACAACAAAGGGTTGCACTAACTGATTTTTTTTTTTTTCAGACATGTGAACATACTGAAAATATAGGTTTAGGAGTCCTTGAAAACCTGTGAAAATAAAGAAGTGAGTGGAATTGTATCAGGGGCTGGGGTTCTAGCATTCTTCCATTACTACTATAACTATTACTACCATTTTTGATTAGCAGTTTCAGCATTTACTGTACTTTAGAGCAACTGTGCAAATAAAGTCAAAGACTTTGTACAACTTATTTTTGGTTCAAAGGATGTTTGGAATAAGCTTGAGCTTACTCCAACTCTTTAATGGGCAACTTCGTCATAGCAACAGCTGATGAGGTGTATAGGATTTGTAGTATTTTGTGCCATATAGAAAACTACATAGATGGGGGAAAAATGTCTCTTAAGGCTACTGTGGGTTGAAAAAATTAGAATTGAAATTGGAGACCACAGTATTTGCTTGTTGAGTAATATTTTTGAGAAGAACATTTGTAATAAGTAATTTTTCAAATGTATATTTGCAGTGGGACAAATACTGTTACCAATGGCCCTGTCCACTTGCATCTGTACTGTTAACTTCTCAGGAAGTGGAAAATAGGTACATTTATTTGATTATCACACATCTGATCTTAGAAAATATGTGCAGCTTTCACATAGTGTTAACATATAAAACAAGTATGTGATTAATTGATTTTCCCCAGCTTAAAGGTAATTATTTTATCAGTTCACACATACAGTTTTAAGCAACTGAGAAACAAATTCATTATGATTCATTCAAAGCACAGTAAAAATACTCAGCTACTGATGTGCTATTGGTTTGTTTTTGAGACTGTCATGTATTGTTTGTGTTGATGTTTTTGTAGTGTGTTATCAAATCTATATTTTTGCAATAAAACATGAGTAAAATCATCTCTTGGTGTAACATTCATTATCTGTCAACCAAACCGCCAGTGCATAGCGCTACACATTACAATAATTATTGTTTTATGTATTATGCATGGCCCCAGCACTACAGGATTTTTTTGTGACCTAACAGTACAAAGCAGTGCCAACATATTATGTTACTTTCAGTCATTCTGAAGGTGTAATTCTAGCAAAAGCAATGCTTGATTAACAAGTTTCCATTAATCCAGTGAAAGATCTTAACTCATACTTGAAAAATTAGCTGTATTTCAATAGAATTTTGTTTAGATTGTACACTTCTTGTGAAAAAGTTATAACTTTGGTGATCCTTAAGTTTTCCATCTATTGCAACAATCAGGCCAAACTTTTAATATACAGTCATGTGCAAAAGTAAGTACACCCATTGATTCAGTAGTTTGTAGAACCACCTTTAGCACCAATAACTTGAAGTAATATTTTCCAAAGGTGCTCAATTGGATTGAGATCTGGTGACTGTGGAGGTCAGTTGAGTCCAGTGAACTCATTGTCATGCTGAAGACACCAGTTTGAGATGATTTGAGCTTTGTGACTTGGTGTGTTATCCTGCTGGAAGCAGCCATCAGAAGATGGGTACACCGTGGTCATAAAGGGATGGTATGGTCAGCAACAACAATAAGGTAGGCTGTGGCCTTTAAACAATGCTCAGTTGGTATTAAGTGTGACAAGAAAATAATCCCTACTCCTGTTCTTAGCTGACAGGGATGGCATCTGGTGTGATCTGCTGCTGTAGACCATCTGGGATACCACAGAGAATGTAAATGTACAGTATGACCATGCAGTTTGTGAGCTTACCTCTTGGAAAGTGGTAAATTGCATATAAAAGCAGTCAGGTGCAATAAAAAGAACATATTTCTCTTATTAATTAAATCACAAAGAAGCCCCTGTGTGCTTCATAATTGTATTGTAGTTGATACTGACCAGTTAATTGACCAAATTGCATTTATTGCAGTGTACTCTGTTTTTGTCTGTGTTTTCATCGCTTGCTGGTTTCAGTGTAATGGGCTACTTTCAGTGGACATGTAATTACTCCAAGATGTTTCCCAGCAATGCAATTAGACATGCTTTATTTGTTAAGATACCAGCTGACAGGGTAACAAGGGAGCTAGTTACCAGTTTTTCTCTTTGTCTAGGTGGAGGCTGGGGGGTAGGAACAGATGGATAAATGAATACATAGACAGTTGTTGATCCAGGGAGAAAATCAAACACTGCCCAAGTAAAGACAGACATCCTAAAAATCACAGCTGCAGTCTTTGTGCTAAGCTATTGACAATGCTGCACCGTAGGCTGAGGAAAGAATCCAGCAAAATACAGTTCATTGCTGGGTTATAGTGATAATGAGCTGTGAGGTTCTGTAAAATGTATGATGTTTTAAAGCATGATGATGCAAGTCTTGGTAATGATGTGTCTGTTAGATGCAGTGAAATTAGCTGCTGATGTCAGCAGCTCATGTTATTGTGTGATTACTCTCACGCAACGCAGCCAATGATGTGAGAGCCTTGCCAACAATTAACATAGTGAAAATAGTCTGTAGCATACCTGGGTGCATGAGGATGCTTTATCCTGAAAAGTCTACTACAGAGACCATGGTTATTTAAATGAATTAACACTTGAAGCAAATGCTTTGGTACTATAAGCCTTGTTAGTGAAACTGTAAAGATAGAACCTAAAGACAGGTAATAGCTCAGTATCCTAATCCCCTACAATAGATATTGTAGAACATCCCACATACACACTATTAATAGTTTTTGTGATAACCTTGAATCACATGTGAAGGTGATGCTCAGTTCTAACAATGCCACGGTAGTTTATATGTTAATATCAGCACTAAATTGTTGTGTATGTGTGTGCATGTGGGTGTGTTATGTCAAATCAAACCTAGCTGATCTCTGGAGGAATCCACTACCTGCATGGCTCAAGGTGATTATTGCACTCACACACACCAAGCGTATGAAGGTGAAATTAGCCATCAAACCATCAGCATGGCTATTACCAAAACCTCTGTATCAGCGGCTTGAAGAAAAGAGCTGCAGGGTGTGTGCATATGGGTTTGTGTTTGTGTGTGTATGAGTGTGTGTTGGAATTGAACTGGGGCTGTATTCCCACTGGTGCTGACTGGGATTGTTTTTGGATTGGATGGACGGGTTTCTGGCTTTGGGCTAGTCCAGGCTGTCTTTCATGTCTCTGTATGTATGCATGTCTTCACATACCTTCCTGTGTGTTTGTCTGTCCTCTCTCTGTTTTCACCAGCTCAAGCTGCCTCACCACTACACCCCTATGCGTTTTCATATCATTCATGACATTTTATGTGTGACTCTGTTAGATCTCCCTGTGTATCTTTTCATTTGCCTTTACATTTTTTTCCCAGTCTGCTCTTAAATGCTTTGATGTCTGTTAGACTGTCACTGTGTCAGTCTAAATTCAGGTGTCCCAGGGCACGATAAAGTAATTTTCTCTTGAAGAGGTGTCAATGGTCGAGGTGTCCCAAGGGTCATTTAAAAATCATTGCAGAGATGCCTCTTTAATCATTATGAATGACCTTCAGCAGAACCTTAGCTGTCAGCGTAGGTGTGATTGCATGCGTCTGTGAATTTGTGTGTCTAAGTACGTAGAAATGTAGGCATGTCTGGGGGTATATGCATACATTTCTATTCAGTTTGTAAGAGTGTCTACATCTGTGTCGGATATCTCCTTTAGGGTGATGTTCTGAAATTTTATGATTTTACATAAGATTTTACATAAGATTAGTAAACTATGGGGTGCATCGGTTTTTCCCAAAGAGTCTCATCCTAATCCCATCCCAAATGAAACGTAACTACTTGGATTTTTTGTTTGTAATCAAATTTTTAAGGGCTTTGATGTATACATGTTATGTTTATTCCCTCAAAAAATATATGTATTTGTATACTGTCCTGTCTCCCTCCCCTCACCCCCAACCAGTCACAGCAGATGGCTGCCTGTCCCTCAGCATGGTTCTGCCAGAGGTTTCTTCCTGTTAAAAGGGAGTTTTTCCTTCCCACTGTGGCCAAGTGCTTGCTCATAGGGAGTCATCTGATTGTTTTGGTTTTCTATATATTATTGTAGGGTCTTTACCTTACAATATAAAGCGCCTTGAGGTGACTGTTGTTGTGATTCGGCGCTATATAAATAAAACTGAATTGAACTGAATTGAGTACAGCATACTGATGGAAGCATAGAATCAGTTGAATGCAAAAATCTGTATCTCTGATACTGAAGGTGTCATGTTTTAAGCAGGAAGCGGACCCAAAAATGCAAACTTAAAGAAAAACTTGAAAAGCTAAACAAATTTACCTTTATTTTGACAACAGTAAATCCATAGTGTAGAAGGAAGACAAAGGTTCAAAAATCCAAAAACATGGCTCAGGGAAACATGAGGCTGACGAACTAAACAAACTGAACAAACAGTACGACGCAACAAAGAACAAACGCAAACTGAGGGTTTAATTACACATATGAGGTAATCAGGGAGATGGAACACACCAGGG
Source organism: Heterochromis multidens (assembly GCA_015108495.1). Lineage (NCBI taxonomy): Eukaryota > Metazoa > Chordata > Actinopteri > Cichliformes > Cichlidae > Heterochromis > Heterochromis multidens. The sequence continues at coordinate 56,483 of VUQS01012607.1, forward strand.
AACACAGCTGAACTAAATCGGGGAGACAAGACAGAGGGAAGCAAAACTAAAAACAAAGCACAAAAGACAAGGGGCTATCAAAATAAGACAGGAAGTGACAAACACCAGACACAGTGACGCAACTTGACAACAAGATACGGGAAACACAGGTGAGACAGAAAAAACTGAAACAGAATATAAGCAAACTATAACCAAGAACTAAACTATAACTTGAAGAAGCAAACAAAGAAACACCATGGAAGGCTGCAATGCATGAACCAAAATTTAGAACTAATATCTCAGAATATCAGAATGCTAAACAATATACGTGTTTGTCCATAACTCAAAAAACTGGGTCAAAAGACCCAGGACCATGACAGAAGGTGCTCCCATTACATTAGTATGAACAGGTTTTAAAGATGTGTTTTTAAATAAATT
>VUQS01012613.1:4481-40633 GCA_015108495.1 Heterochromis multidens
GCTAATTTTTTTAAAAAAAAAAAAAAAAAAAAGCCCACACACCAAGGATGTGCATCAATAAAACATGGCTTTTATAAAATATGCATAAATACACACACCATTGAATGCAGGGTATTGACACTGACTGAATGAGGACCAGTAGTTAACAGCAGCTGACTGGTCTCGCTGTTTATAATAGAAGGCCAATTCATTTGAACAGGAGCAAAGCCCTTTATCAATTATTCAGACTCACTGTATTCAAGCAGAATCTGCATCTGTCCTTAACTGGCAAAGGTAAACACAAACTCTGTCTCTCTCTTTCTATTTCTGCCTCTATCTTCCTCTCTCTCTCACACACGCGCGCACACACATACAGTGTGACAAATTCACATCAGTCACACACAATGCCATCCCCATTGCTATTGTTAGGGGATCGGCGGATCAAACGCTCCACAGAGCATTGCTCCAAATACAAGCAACAACTCTGGTCGCCCTGCTTTATTCCATTTTTTCAGGGGGACAACAGGCAGTCTGTTGTCACAAAGGTAATCATGCTGTAATTCATGTGTCAGCGCAACCAACATGTCAACATATAAAGTGCTAATAGTAGGATTAGCACTCGTATTGGTGTTGCTGTAGCCTTCATGAAACAATATGGTGGGACTTGCAGGCTATGCAACATCTCAAAAAAAATGCCTCCAGGACTTTTGAATGCCTTAGGGCTAATGTTGTAGGAGGAGCAGAGGTAACACGTTAAAACATTTTGCTCTTCCCCATTTAAGATCTGTGTGCAATCCCCAGCACAGTGTGTATGCTGACTGCAAAAAAACATAAGGTCACACATGAAAAAACATGCGCAGAGGAGCCCCAAATATTTCCAGTCATTTCAGGGAAAACATATGAACTACAACACCCTTTCCTCTCAAAGCTGGTGTGAAATCGTTCTTTCTTTTTCCACCTTTTTAAAGGCTGATACACCATGTGGTGCAGCAGGAAAACAGTTGACATGAGGCATATTTTGCTGTCTGCATTCAAAACTGCTTAGATTCACCCATTTCTATCAGCTCACTTGCACACTTTCTAATCTATAACCTACATTCAGAGTTTCAAAATCCCTTTTCCAGCTTTTCCCAGTGCCTCTGGGGGAGAGGAGAGGAGAGGAGAGGAGAGAAGAGGAGAGGGGCAATCACAGAGTAAATGGGTGTTGGCACTTGGGTTGCTGGATGTGGTTTGTGAGGCCTCTATCTCTTCTCCAAGCTTGTTAAATAAATAGAAATAATGTGCAGCAGCACTTCTTCTACTGGCAAATTCACTTCTTAACCAGTGCCCCCGGTCAGAATTAGAAACATTTGGCTGATCTTCTGGACAAGAGTAACAGTGACCACTCCATCACCTGGTAGCTGAACACACCCTAACCAGTGTGCCTGTCCCTCTATGTGTACGAAACACACGCAGAAAGAGAGAGAGAAAGTCTCAGCCCGTAGAGTAGCTCACTTCACAATAAAAACATGAATGTAAAATGATTAATGCACATCACATCCCTTTGATTCAATCCATAGTTTAGTAGAAAGACTGGAAATAGAAAGATTGTAAACACAATTATCCACCCTATAAATCGCTGCTTTCATTCCACATTGTCAGTAATGTAGAAATAAATGGAAATGAAAATCCTGTCATGCACTGTAATAATGAAGTGAGCACTCGAGTATTATGCGTTTTTTATAACAATAACACTAATATCTTAATAAGTGCGTTTAATGGCTGTAGTTTGAAAGTAAGCAATGTTTAGTTATAGGACCAGGAGGACTACAGTCGGTCCAGTCCATCAAGTTCCTACAAACACATTTCTTGATTCTTATTTTCATATTTTGTAATTATACACTGGCATTGTTGTTACTTGTGTTTAGACTCAGTGTGATCCAAAATAGGTCCTCTGAGACTTACACTTCTTTCTACTACATGGGCAAACAGCATATGAGGGATTACGCACGCAATTATGATCTGTTTATATCACCAGAAGGTATTATTTTTGCAGAAAAGCATCACAGTTCTCACGTGAATCAAAAATGTACACTTTCTGATTCATAAGTTTAATAAAATGCTTTTATAAATACGTGAAAGCACACTAACTTGATACGGTAACCGCGCGGAGCTGGTGCACTTGTCGCCCGGTAGCCTGGCTGTACAGAAAACAAGCCTCCGGGGTTTGAGAAAGACTGGTACAGGGTGAGCGCATGAAGTTAGACATAAACAAAGAAATCTCACCTTCAGCTCATGAATGGATATCCCTCGGAGTGGTTATACAGCTCTGCCTTTTAGTAATCCATGAGATATGTCTCTCAAAGCAGTTCAGATGGTGCTCGTTTTAGGATAACAATACGAGCGCTACTTTTCTCTTGCGCTTCTTTTTGTTACATGCCGCGCTCAAATCACACCACTCAAATCGGAATATCCATCGGAAATCCACACTAGTGAGAAAAAAAGACGTTTTGCCTCGTAAACTTCCCTCAGGTAAACTGTACGAACACAAACAATCGGGTGTCCCAGAACTAGCTACGGAGCTGAACGCAGTCCCTTCCACAAAAGCCGACGGTCATCCTATTTGGAGATGAAGCTTCTTACCAGACTGAAGCGGAGCGCAGCAAGCCCAGCTGTCACCCACCCGCTACACACACTCTCTCTCACACATGCATAGGGAGGAGCTACGTCTATGGAACGGGAGCTATTGTGTCAATGGGTGCCAGTTATGGACAACTGTATTTCTATTTTTACGCAGTGGAATGCGCGTTGGAGAAAGAGAAATGTTGGGCGCTATTAATAGTGTCGACACAGAAAAAAAAACAAACAAAAGAAAATACCAAGAGGTTATTGGGAATTTCAATAAGATTAACTGGTATTCTCTATGCTGATCTGCACCGGGCCGTGCATGCAAACTGTCACTGGTAATTTTAATGACACAATAAAGATGCAGGTCCTCCTTCAAACCACCCGCATTACCCCCACTTTTGTTGATGCGAATCGGAATGTGGTCAGGTTCAAAGTCTGCTGCCAGTTGTCTCTGGTCTCAGGACCACCTTTGCCTCCTAGGTGGTCCCAGGGCTGGCACGCGCGCGCGCACACCCACAGAAATATGATTTGCTGCAACTGGGATTTTACAAATGAGCCCTTACTTTACTTGGCCCTCATCTCATCAGAGGGGCCATCAGGTAAAATCTGAAAACAACAGCGCAGTTCAAAAAGTTTTTGCTTAAATTTATGCTACATTTACTATCTGATGTCAGCAATGCGTGCTCCACTTACCCCTACTCCGACTCTTTTACACGCACACATACACAAACACAAATTTATGCACACACCCGGCATTAAACGAAGCCAAAATCAACATCAATTTGTTAGATTTTAAACTGAAAGGCTGCCACAAAGCACAAACATAACTGCTTGCACATGCTCACACAAGACACAGTATATGACAGCGCGCACACACACATCTATGTAGACATCTAGATCTTGTAAAGAAGCTCAAGAGAGACAAAGCTAACTTGTGTGAGGCCTTGGGCTTATCATTATATAACAACAAGCCACCTGTGAACGCAGCTGTGTGTGTGTGTGTGTGTGTGTGTGTGTGTGTGTGTGTGTGTGTGTGTATAATTGTGCTCCTGAGTATAAGCCTGTCAGGCACTATTGCTATAATGTTACTGTAACAGCTCAGTACAGTGTGCCTCCTCAGGCCCAATGCCAAACTCTATACAGTGGTTCTTCAGTGTAAACTAATGCACTCCTGTCTGCCAACCCTTTCCTCATCTGTTATCATTTAATTTGTTTTAAAAGCAAAACTCATTTAACATCTTGCAGTTGAAGTATTATACAGGGCTGTGCACGTGATGGAGAAAACATAATCGCTTTGCTGCTTTTATGTTTTTTCACTCCAGGTATCTGTGTAGTCGTTTAAAAATATATATATCTTATTTTGAACTGCCTGGAATTAAAATGTGAGGTGCATGCAAACACAAACACCTCTTTATCAAATATTTGTCTGGAATGCATCTCATCTCATCTCATAGTATAATGTGCAGCAAGTTTGTGTGAAATGATTAAAATTCTGCCTGAGAAATGCATTTGATATCAATGTACTGCGTGCTGTTGACAAATGCAGGTGAATCATTATGGATACTATACACAAAACCAGATGAGAAAAGCATCTCGATCTTCTAACATCAATGGTCAGGCAAATGTTCCAAGTTTCAAACCAAATCAAACTACGTACAACTCCTCTGTATTTCACACACTCCGTCTTTACAATCTTTAATCTCTCTCCCTCTATCTCACTCGCTCTCTCTCATACTCTCACATACACTTTGAAGTGGAAGTGTTGCAAAGTGTGGGAGGCGGGCAGGATATAATTCGAGCTCAATAATGTCAAGATATACGCCAGTTAGTTTGAACTCTGGAAATATGCTCATGTCAGAGCTTATCTCGCTTATCTTAGTAAAGTTGTCCCAGGCGCATTAGGACTCTGTGTGTGGAAGAAATCTGGTTGAAATAGAGCAACCATCAGAGCCCAGACTGGGACAGACAGCAGGCACACAACAGTGATTCTTCAGGGATTTAGCTCAGCTCATAGTCAGGCCTTTTTACATCTCCTGACTAAAAGAGTACAGCTCTTATATTCGCCTGTCTTCTCTCCAACCTCTGGAACAGAATCTATGACATTAACTTCCTGCAGTGTCACAGATATCCTCTGCTCATTTTATTGGCTTCCAGTAATGTCTTACAACTAATTCACATCCTTGTGCTAGCCTTTAAGGATCACAGGCACCTTCTGCCACTGTGTGGCTTTAATAGTTTAGTAGCAACATGCAGAAATTTCCTGTTCCTTTGGCACTTCAGCCCCCTTTGCTGCCTTTTCTTCTGTTAGTGAAAAGTCTCACCAGTGGAAAAAGTACTCATTTACTTATGTAAAAGTAGCAGTACAGGAAGTTTAGAAAATGCTTAATTACAAGTAAAATTCCTTCTTTCAAAGTCTTGCTTCAATAAAAGTGAAAAATGTAGTTAAAGTATAAAAAGTAGAAATACTTTTGTGCCAGTGTGAGTGACAAACTAGAGCGTAAGAAAGACTTTACTGTTCTGCTTAACCAAGGTGGAGTTAGTTTTTACTACTTTATTGACTTCTCTGTAGTATAACCCTTTGCTTTCCTAAGGTGTCACACGTCAAAAATCAAGTTTTGTAACATGATTAATAAGGATGTAAGAAACAGGAAAATATTTCTACCCTCATTTGTATTCATTTCTTTGACTTGCTTTTTGATATGAGTTTAAAATAATGTATTTCTATTTGTATTTATTTATTTATTTTTTAATCAAACAAGCTAAAGGGAAAATGTTTGCTGTAGCTGCAAAGAACTAATAACTGAAATTCCATTAGAGGCCCCAATGAAAGAGACTTTTTTTTTAAGTGATCACAAGACCAAAATGCTGGAAGCATTGGTATCATCTTTAACATCATATTGCATGAAAAGTAACTACAGCTGTCAGATAAATGCAGACGAGGTAAACATATGCTTTATTCCTATAAAGAGTTGCAAAGTAAAAAATAAAATAAAATAAAGCGGAATCAAATGGAAACAATTAAATAATATGTTCAACATCAAAACTGTACACTTACTCTTACATAATTACCTCCCAGATACTGTACTTGAATAAATGTAATCATCACAGATAAATTTTCACAACAGGCCAGTGTGTATTTATTTACATTTACATAAGCAACTGCTGTTGCACTGATATGCACTATGACTGCAACGTACAGTTCATCTGGAATAGATAAAGCTCTCAAAAATTTCCTTAATTAAAATTAAAATAACATCATAATATATTAAAAATTTGTTGTGCATCCAAAAGCGTAAGCATACAGAAGTATCAATTAATCAATTGTAATCAATTAAACATCTGTAGCAAAGAAAGACATACAATCACAGCTTTTCCCAGAATTCAGCCCAAAGTCAAAGAATTACACTATAAGCACCAAGATACGAATAATAAACAGTAATGTAAAATCAGTCCTGCTATATGGTTCAGAATGCTGCCAAATAACACAAACTTACATCCAGAAACTAGAATCATTCCAAAACAACTGGCTATGAAAATCCATATAATCTATTGGCCAAACAAAAACACCAACAAAAACATATTGGAAAAGACTAAATGCAAGAGCATTGCTGATGAAATGAAACAGTGATGCTTTAGATGGTTAGGTCATGTGCTAAGAATGCCAAATGGCAGAATTCTTAAAGTAGCAATTAACTGGATACTACCAGGAAAAGAAAAGCCAGGCAGACCCCGTACCAAATTGAGAACTGCTGTGGCAGAGCTACAGAAGACGGGGTACACAGTGGGGCAAGCTCAGCATGTGGCAAGGGACAGGGTTAAATGGAGGGAACTCGTGGCTTTATGCCCCGCGATGGGATGAAGAGGATAAGAAGATGCAGAATAATAATTTTCAATCTTAGGATGAATGTGTCTGCAGCATTTAAATGTTGTAGTTAGTCGAGTTTGAACTGCTTTAAAAAGAAATAGTGTTTCATCTTTAAAAATGCACAATATTTTCCACTTTGTATTTAAAATCTACAAAGTAACTGCAAGAGTAAAGCAAATGTGAGGTAAAAAAACAAAAAACACAAGATTTCTCTTTGAAACTTTTAAGTATAAGCATCATATCATACAGAGGAAGCATTTAAGCAGAAACAGCTCTAAAAATATATTTAAATACTGTATTTGAGTGATATGTACTTGTACTCAGTTTATACATGTGAAGATATTTAAACACATACTGTGTATACTTGGAATCACCAGTCCACACAAGTTATCCCAGTGTTTATCTGTAAGACTTGTGAAGGTTTTGTAACTAAGCCTGCAGGAGACACAGGAGTTTTGTTGTGCTTTATATCACAAAATGGTGTAGGTGATTGGGTGTCTATTTGAGGCCTGCTGAGCTGTGTGTTTTACAGCTGGACTGCTGGAGGAGCATCGTTTGTTAAAACTGCCATTGCTGCTGTTGCCCTAGTCCTAATGGCTGCTGCTCACCTGTGGATCATACAGACAGCTGAGAAAGAACCAGAGCCCATTTACAGAGGTAACTGCCATTGTACTGTTGTCAGCCAATCACTGAATTGGTATGCTACCTGTCGTCTTTGTACTCTAATGGGCACTGCAGCCTGTTTATTTTCCTCAGAGTATAAACAGAAGAAAAAAAAACAGCAGATATGTATTTTCATCTAAAACTTGAGGTGAACATACTGCTGATCACTAACCCTTCTATATGTAACTTTTGGAGCTTTCTGTGTTCAGCTGTTCCTGTCATCTTATAATTGATATCCACATGTGGATGCTGTAAACAAACAGGAAAGTGAGGATTATAAGGCTCTAATCTAACAGCAGCAAACACCTACATGCTTGAAAATGATACTGTTGGTTTTTGGAAACACTGTCAAAGTTCACTAAACTGCATAATTTTCAGGGCCAAAATACTCTGTTAATGTGTTTAATTTCATATATAAAGTAAAGTTTTAATCAAACTTTAATTTAAAATGTATTCACATTGCAAGTTACTGCCCTTTCTGCAGAAAATGAATTAATTCTTCTGTAATACTTTATGTGCATTTCTACTAAAATAAGCTACATAATTCTAACTAAAGAGCTATGTCTGGTGACACTAGGCCGATTTATCATCAGGACAGTTTATTCAATCTACTGGGATTTAATATGTTGCAAAGTGCATGTATATTCTCACCAGTTTTCACAAAAAGGAAACTATTTGTTTTAAAATACGATCTGAACTCTAAAAAAAAAAAAAAATCAGTACAGCATCAGTACTGAATTACACTAACCTAAGCCAAATCAATCATTCTCTGCACTGAACGGAAGCTATCATAATTCCTGATATTTGATATAGCAAGTTAGACATGTATAAGCTGCACATTTGTTTGCATAGTTCATACTGGTGAATAAAAACAATGCTAAAAAAAAAAGGGGAAAAAAAAAGAAATCAAGCATTTATCGGCGCATATTCTGGCTATTCCTTTGTGTGTTTACAGTGTGCGCAAGTACATGTGTGTCCTTATGTGTGCTGCACACATGTTATGATATTTCCTACTTCTGAAGTAGCTGTCAAATACCTCAAATCAATGCTCTACAGATCCTGAATGATAGCCACTTTATGCATAAAGACAGGAATATATATATATATTTTAAAAATGAATACAATGTGATACTGTTGCCTGTAAGCAACAGAATAATGAACATCAGATGCCTGACAGTTATCTCTCACAGGGAGATGTCACTCACGGGTAGATTCCTATGGATGCATTTGTGCCCAAATGCATATTAACCTAGATTAACACACTTGCACACTTGAACTTGCAACACAAACAGAGAGGTTTGGTGGTGATATTATGATAACTGGGAGACAATATTAAGTATTACAGGATATACAGATCTCCTATTGTCACCACATTTTTAGCCACCAAGTGTTACTGGCAAGTGACAATTTCACACAAGTTTAATTGGTCTCCTAGAAAATTCTAGTTATTATTTTTACCCTACCAGTGCTACACAATCAAGTAGAACGGCTTCTAAACAATAGAGGTGATGTTATAATATGAAAATGTGACACTGCACTGCACAGTATTCCTATTCTGATATGAATATGTACTCAATAGCTTCAAAAAATTTTAAAGCCTTATTAGAAATTGACTCCAACTGGAAGCCAGAGGCATGTATGTCAGGATTTATGTCCCAAATGTGTGTATCTCTGTGTTTAAGTGCACTCATCTCTGAATAATCGACTTATAATGGTGAACTGATGAAAATGTGGCCAAGTAAAGCATCCAGTAAGAAAAAGTGCTGTAACATCGACCATCCTTGCACAAACACACATGCATGTATGCAGACACACAGCAGCCTGCTGTGCCTTGCCCTAGCCAGCTTCAGTTTCCTCTCTGCATCCAGGTTTGCATGAAAGCCATGAATAAGTTAGCATTTCTGCATGATAGGTCTGTAACTAGGAGTGATGGTTAGAGAGCATAGTCTTTAGGATCTCAGATGGGATTCAGTGTGTGTGCGTGCATAAAGGTGTGTCTATGTGTGTGTGTGCTCGAGGTATTACTCCTGTTGTGGGGACCTGCATCTGTTTACATAGTCACGTTATGGGGAGTTGTCTTTTTTATTGGCTATTCTCCATGATATCAATCATTAACGTTTTCAAAATTTAAGGTGGAGACATATTTTAAGGTTAGGGCAAGGGTTAGGCAAGTAGCTGTTATGGCTGTGTAAGTAAACGTCCAGGAAATTAATATGCAAGTCAATCTAATGTCCTTTAAAGCCCTGGATACAAAGACTTGTGTGTGTCTGTGTGTGTGTGTGCATCTATGGGTAGGGTGGCTGAGTGCTTGTTCATGTGCGCCTGTGTGCTCCCTACTCCCTTATCCCTCACAAATGGACGTCATGCTGCTGATGAGGTCTGAAAGAGAGAGGGGAGAGGTTGTTGACGTCAGCAGCAAATGGAACTGAGAGTTCAAGCAAACCAGATGGTTCCTCATATAACTAAACCTCAATATTGCTGGAATAATTTTTCTTTTTTTGTGTTAAAATATTCTGAGGTCCACATATATTTTTCTAAAATTTAGATCCAATGTTTCAGCCCTCTCACATAAGTTGTTTAGGTGTCATCATGTCACCTAAGGAACTTCATTAGATCACTAACAAGTTGTTTTATACTCAGTGGGTACATGAGTCTTCCTGCAATAAGCATTAAATTTATAATATTTAATCTCTGAATGAATCTCTATCCTGAAATATTAATATTTCCTTGTCCTAAATTGTATATGAAGGTACTTACACTTACAGCAATATAAGTGCCTTGTGCTTTCTTTTAGCACTTCCCCCCATTTTTTTTCTTCCATTTTGATGTTTTTCCTTTTGTTTCTTCACAATCTGTTTGACATTTTTTCCAGAATAGAACAGATGGGCAATTCAGTAACATCTGGTCGATGCAAGAATGACAACAAAAAGGTACAAGTACTAAAAAAAAACCATTTGAAAAAAGAAGAGCAAATGCTACTTATACTACAGAGTATACTACAAATACTCTGAGTGTAGAAACTGGGTTTCAGAAAGTCCATTTCTGTCCATGCAGGTGCAAAGCAGGTAAAATCTAAATTTTACAGTACTTACTTAGATTTTAAGGTTTCACTGTTTATTTAAATGAAAAGTATTTAATACATTCTGTCCTGTATATTGGCAGGGGGGTTTCTCTGTGGAGTGCATCTGTCTTTCTGTGTTAGACCTGTGATGGATGGGCAACCTCCAGGGTGTCTCACACTAGGATAGGCTGTCACCTAAGATAGGCTGCAGCCCTTCTTTATTTAGATTTTAAACTGTGTCTCAAACTTTTTAGAAATGAGGTTTAAAATTATAAACTTGCTGCTGCCTGTCATGGTCACAGTGATGTTAAAATACCAGTATGTAATACTTATAATAATACTTATTCAGGAATATCTTGCAAAGCCAGCTTTTGATGATGTAGGGGTTACTCAGCTTGCAAAATTTTCTCAGGAAGTCCTTAATTATGTACCTGACATGTAAAAGTAGGTATTGGAGATTTAAACTCCATCCATCTGATTATTGGGGGTGACAAAGTAAATGATGCATTTAAGGAAAAGAGTGGGTGTTTCATTTGATTTTTTAAGAATGTCAGCTTTTGCATTCATGTGTTTCCTGATAGTTGGGGTGGTGGATCCAATAGAAAGTGCAAAGGTTTTGCAAATTAACTGTGTGCCTCCAAACCACTACAAATGCAATAACAACATCTAAAATACTTTCCATTCCAGTATAGTTTAAAAGTAATATTATGCCATTACTTTTTATGTTGAGAATTCATCTGCTGGATATTCTTTTTTTGTAAACAGGCTGGCATTTCTTGTCCCCTGCTCTCACCACCAACCACAGTCCAGTGACAGCACTAACACAGACAAAACTGTGGAAAGAACAGGACAACAAGCTCCAACTAATGTATGAATTAAGCTTTGATGATGGCCACAGGCCAAATCTTTATCAGTGTAATGAAACGATTTAGACACATCAGGAGATACTGCTTTGACTGTACTGAAAATTAAAATGAAAGTAGAAGTAACTTCAATGATATCATAAAAGGCAAATGATTTTGAATGACTATCCGTCTATTATATATACAAAGCAAAGCCAAAACATTACAACAATTCCTGTTTAATATGTTATAGTTATTCCTTTGTGTGCTGCCAAAACAACTCCAAACCTATCAAGCCGAGGACTCAAGACCTTAGCAGCAGATCCTTAAGTCCTGTAAGATGTGACTTGAAGCCGCCATGGATCAGATCATTTTTATCAGTTAATGTAACAGAAAGGTTAATTTTTCCCGGGTCTCTATTCTATCACATATTTTTTGCAAGACGCAGCTGACCTTTGTCTCCTTGCTCTGTCTACATGAGCAAGCAAGATAATTGTGTACAGTACACTGTACCTTGTTGCACCCACGAATGCATATCAGGTGTTGAGTGAAATTGATTTTATGAGGAAATGATGCTGCAGAGCACAGCGTCACGCTGAAGAACTACAACGGCATACAAAGTGGAAGCAGATGTTCCCCTGACATTGCATATTATAATTCCCATCTTCATCCCAGACTGTTGATCCAGATCCAATTCCAGATCTAGATTTGAACTCCAGCATCTCAATTTTGTGCCTGAACTCCACCTTAAACTTCACCTTGTGTATGGTAGATGATTTAATAACATGTACACACAGACCCTACTGAATAAGTCATCTAGCCTCTACTGACACACCCATAAGGCTCATCTATTTTTCAGTCCTGGGAATTTCTTTCTCCATCTCACTGCCATTCTGCCTGTCTGTCCATGTCTTTCTGTCTGTTTCTGTGTAAATAATATGTGGTGCAGTCAACGACATATTCTGGTATGATTCCTGTTGAGTGATTCCTATTTTCTGGGAAGTCCTAATGGGTTGCTTCTATTGAATTGCTGATGTTTGTTTCTGGTTGGGGTTGAGTGGCTGTGATCCATGTAACAGTAGGTGGTAAAAGAACTGGTTGAAATTGGGCTTTGTAATGAAAAACCACGGGAATTGTATTTACTGCTGGCCTTAATAACAGCTGGATAACTCTGTGTATTGAAGTTGATTGTCAAAACAGCCTGTTTTATTACAGTTTGTATTGTAGTTTGTATTTCTTCTTATCCCAAGCTTCACAGCAAAAGCACGTTTAGATCCAAAATACTGGGGATTTTTTCACAGTTTCATCTGAGAGTTAATGTCATTATGATCAAGCCCTCTGTGTTCCTCCCCAGACAGACCTTAGCTTTGAACTACTAAATGATTGATGGGTGAGATGAAAGTGAATGTAGGTCACTGTGGGTGAGGGTCGACGGAAGCAGCATAAATCAGACAGGGATAATAACCAGATATCATGGAGGATAATGGCCCAACCAGAGCCATTACAGGTATATTCAACAGCTATAACTCAACAATCTGCCGCAGCCACTAACTGCTGGATTGAACATTTTACTACTAACAGATAATTTGGTGCTGTGGAAAAACACGGTGAGCCGACTGGTTTAAACGTGGGGTGATTCCTGATTCAAGCTCAGGTGGAGTGAACTCTGTTTATCAAATAGCACTTACAGGTGTGATGTCCACTTTAATAACAAACCATTTTAGTGAAGGTGACAGAAATCGCCAAAAATAGCCTTGCAGCTTTGAACATTTTGTAAATGCTCTGAATGTGAACGTATATGTGAGACTAGCTTCTTATGACAGGCAGGAAAGAAGATTCCTGTGGTAAATGTTTTTCATCTACAAAGTTTCCACATTGGTTCTGATTTGTTATCAGGCGCATGTTGTTTGAGAGAGATGTGTTCTGGACGTCTGTTCTGTGATCTTTGTTCAAATCGTGGAAAAATATTCTTGTCTCCTCATTAAGCAAGTTCACTCCACATTTCCGTAGACAGGAGGAAGCAGCCAGACAAAGAATGATGCCAAAGTATCTGATGATAAAGAGATTTGAGTTCAAAGAAAGTCTAAACACATCTGGGAAAATACTGCTTAAATAATCTGTGAACCACTGAGCAACTTTCTTCTAAAAACCAGAAGATATCTACTAGATAAAGAATGCGTGTGAACTTCAAATCTAATAAGTAAGATGCAAATCAGCAATTTCTAGCTTTGACTGGACTACTTACAGATAGAGCTTTTCCTAAAATATTGAACCATTGCACTCAAAAACTGATTGTTTAAAAAATTGAGTTATATCAATAAAAGTTTGCCCCATTTTTAGGCAACTGGCATGTTTTGTGACAACGCTGAAAGATTTGACTTTAAATTTGCATGACACAGAATATAAAGACGTCAAATTATCACCTCTGTTGCTCATTCTAGTCGATGCCCATACATTATTCTATTACAGTACATTGTTGTGTATCTTCAAATATTTATGATGACATAACATCTATATTGCATTACTACTTGCCCCAGATTTCAGCTGGATTTTTGACACACATTTGGCTGCGTTAGGCTCTCAGCACACAGTTAGTCCTAGCCTCTCTTCCTCACGAGAGATTCTCCTCTGAAAGAATTTTGTTCAATTTCCAGTCTGTCTGTGAAAGCAGTATAGTATCTCAGTTGCGGTCTAGAGATAAGCTGCAAGACTTAACAAAATCTCACATCAAGAGGGACCCCATACGTTCTCTGTATCCATGAGAGAAAATGGCATCAGGAAATTAAGGGTGATGCCAGGCTATCAAAAGAGCAAAAAGACACAAATAAAAGGCTAGGAAAAGGGAGAAATGGGGACCAGATGGAGGGGAGAAATGATGCGAAAATCATAAAGGCAGTGTCACACAGAGAGAATAAGCGGGTGAGGGCCATAAAGACCAGAAGTATACGTCAAGAGAAAAGAGACAGAAGAGAAAGTTCTGTTGTCAGCACAAAGAGGACGGCAGGTGATGGAAGGATAATGACAGAGGGAGGAGTTTGCCTGGCCCCTCTTGACCTCTTCCTGGATCCAGCTGCTGGGAAGAGTTAAAGGAAGTGGGCGCAGCAGCAACAGTCCTAATGTGATGGGATATCCTGCTGCCTGCCCGTTAACCCCTCTTCCTTCAGTGGTTATGCCTGTTCCTATCGTATCACAGTCACCTCTGCAGTATGACTGTGCTCGAGAGCAACACAAACACACAGAAGGTACACTCATAGACTTCTAATGCAATGACGCACACATGTTCACAAACACACACACACAGATGGATATATGCCCTGATGTACTCAGGCCCTCTCACATGCTGACAGCCAAAAACAGACACACACACACACATAACCACACCTCCAGTTGACTCAACATTCACAGCCAAGGACGCTTTCACTCAGGTCACAGTATTACGCAGAAGTGAAGGACGGTGTTGAAATTATAGAACTGAGGACGAGGAGCTGGTGGATTACAAATACAGAAAGTCTGCCAGAGATGGCACCAGCGAAAACAATATTATCATGCAGTGCAGTGCAGCTGGTTTGGTTTACTGAGTGCAAACAAAGCCCATTATCCCTCTCAGTGCAGTTTTATACATACACATCCAAATGAAAGCTTATCGTTTAAAGAGTGTTTAAAGGATACACTTAATTACACTGCGACGAGACTCTTTAGCAGTTTGTGATTACTGAAGCCAAATGTTAAATGGCTATTCTCTGTGAAAGAACAGTTGTTTTATTTGCCGTTATGCTCCATTATGGTTAGTTACTTATGTCCCTGTCTGTCAGATAAAGTTCAGCACCTTGTGGGTATTTTCTCCTGTGAAAAAGCAGCTTTGCTTCACTTCCCCCAACCCATGAAACATCAAAGCATGGCCACACTGAAACTTCAAGCCCCATTTTGGCATTGCCCTCCTACCTCCAGATCCAGTAATTACAGTTCATACAAGACATCAACATTATTACTCGTCAAACCACTGTATAATAATACCACAAAGCACTTCAAAGA
Organism: Heterochromis multidens; assembly: GCA_015108495.1. Classification (NCBI taxonomy): domain Eukaryota; kingdom Metazoa; phylum Chordata; class Actinopteri; order Cichliformes; family Cichlidae; genus Heterochromis; species Heterochromis multidens. The sequence continues at coordinate 19,531 of VUQS01012613.1, forward strand.
GGCAACTCAGATTTCAAGGGAAAAATAAAAACTCATGGATTATGCATTAGGAAGGACTGATTCAACCTTCTGTGGCTCAGTTTATGGTATCTGGAGCAGGATCCAAACTTCATAATGAAGATTTATGTTGGTTTTAATTTGAAACTAAATTTTACATGTTTGTAAAAACTGAGCAGGCCAGTGGTTTAAGGTGTTTTCACCTGCCTGTACTTTGCATTCATAATGCGATGCCTATTTCAATGGAACAATAGGATCATGCAGCAGCAGCATGTGAATTTAGACCGTGAGGTTAAAATGCAGTGGCTTGACAGTTAAGAGAGTCTTGCCAGCAGAGATTTTATTTACGTTTCAATACTGCCCTCTTGTGTCTCTGTTCAGTATGGGAAAAAAGTTACAATTTTTGTCTGTCTTTACCTCTTTGAAAACATCTTCTTCTCCTAATTAGATTAGAATATTCTATAATCTAGTTGCACACAAAAATTTATTCACTAATCCTTTCCACTTCTGAAATTCTCAAAGCAATCCCACATGGAACAAGAACAGAAAGCATAACAGAAAGACAAAAAAAAAAAAAAAAAAAAAAAAATAATAATATAAAAAAAAAAAAAAAAAAAAAAAAAAAAAAAAAAAAAAAAAAAAAAAAAAAAAAAAAAAAAAAAAAAAAAAAAAAAAAAAAAAAAAAAAAAGCCCAGGCCTGATTTTTCTGGATGTTAGAGGCGTGCATGTTAACAAGCAGCAGGAGTGGAGATGCAGACAGTGTAGATAGACAGAGTTTCTTGGTGCTGTTCAGAGTCAGGGAGATGTATCCTTGGGCTTTTTGTCCTGCCTGTCACTTGGTGCCATTGTGATCCTTGCTGCACACGTTGTGTCCCATATGGGCAGCTGGGCTCGGAAAAGGAGAAAAGGATCTCTTACAAACCCCAAATTGTATCAAGCTCTCAAATAAAGCATTGTTGTCTCTCAAAGAAAAACGAATTAAAAATTCGTGCTATATCTATTCTGGTCAAAAAAAGAAGCGCCATTCACACATAACAGGGAGTCCTTCTTCCTTGATAGAGCTATGCCAACAACAGCCTTCTCATTTCTCTTTTCCCTCTATCCCCCCATTCTCCAACGTGAAAGGCTGATTATTGTCTGTCCAAAAAAGTGGCTCGTCAAGGCGCAAAAACTATTTTTAATTCTAGACAGTGTTCTTCCTTGTTTGCTTTGAGTCCCGCTTCTGTGCGTGGGCCTACTTCTAAAATGAACACATGGAAAAATATTTGACACTCTTTGCCCCCATCCTTTTTTAAGGACTTCCGTATCAAGTGTAAAATTGGGCTACTATTAATTAACAATTTACGGTTAGATTTCACACTAACTTTCCTGACTTTAAAGCCAGTACCGTGCTGCTATGCAATGTACTAGTGCATAAAAATGATACAACTGATTAATAAGTAAATGCTAAAGCTTCCATTTGCATTTTTTATTTTGCTGTGAACTCAGTGATCTGGAAGATGCAGATGTTTTTCCTTGAGAACAAAAACTGGGCTTGTTGGCAGGTGTGTAGTGGACTTATGCGCCTAGAAAGACCGGAATTTATCGCATTTAAGTGGTTTGTATATTCATAAATATCATATATTTTATTTTGCATTTATATTTTCATATTTAGGAAAAATATATTTTACAATTTTCCAAACCACACAAATCTGCATCCAGAAATTACCGAGGCAGCTCACTTGCAAATTTATTGTATATCTAAACTGATTTAAGACCAACTCAAAGCTCTGTTGTGTTTACCACGAAACTGAAATAAAACCTAAATAGTATCTTCGTTAAAGCCTTTATGATAAACTTTTATGACGACCAGCATTCGCTTTGCACCCCCGTATTGCCATTAACGCACCAGAAAATTACACTACACCTCTATCCGCTCAGCAACAGGGTCAGATTTATCGGAAATTGCTTTTGGCTGCTTGAAGGGATAAAGCAGTACGATATTAAAACAAGCATCTTGGCGTGCAGCATAGTTCAACCTGCGTGGATAACTCTATTATATACCTTGGAATACAATACTTGAGGAAATATGCACTTGGGACACCGTGAATCTTCGTCATCCTGCCCATTTGAACCTCGACATGAATCATTTTTCTATCATGCACATCGCCAAATAAACGAGGATTTCAAAGCTATAATAAGCGGTGCTTTTCATTTAAAGGAAGCGATCTGGGTTTTATTGCCTTAAAGGAGATCCAGATTAGATTCGCCACAGTGCCGATATTAAAGAGAGAGGGAGTGATGGAGGGAGGGAGAGGCAGCGTAGAAAAATTGTTGCGCCAGGTTGCCACAAGATGGAAGCAGAGGTCTTTAGTTGGCGCCATGCAGCTTTTACCTGCAAATGTCGCCCTACTGCATCTAATTCCATCACTACAAATTACTGCAACTAAATCATATTCCAACTGCTGAAATAATGCGTTTTTTCTCTTTAATGAACCAGCATCCCAGCAAACTTGACTGTCTTTTAAGTGCATGATTGCGGTTTATGACATTGTTATGGATCTTGAGAGCATAATCATATCGCTCTTCAAAACAAACTAGGCTCGACGTAAACAGTCCACGGGCAATTAGCACAGTTTCCATTTCACACTCAGAGAAAGGGAGCTGGTGGAGAAATACTCTGGGTCTCTCCACGGTGTGGCGCAATTGGATAGGGGGACAAATAGGGTGCAGCTCGCAGATTAATTCACTTCAGTGAAAGTGAACAATAGAGGTGAAGTAAGGTTTACCAAAGAAAGTCTGAATAAATCATTGCCTTTTACAACAAAGAAGACTGTCAGTCATAGGTCGTCAGGCATATGAAAATCTAAATCCATATTACTGTTATATTTTGTGCTCGAACTGGTTAAGAAAAGGTGTGTCTTTTGGGAAAAAAATCTCTCTAAAAATCTCTAACAAAAATAACAGCGATCTTCAAATAAACTCAGATAGGGAGATCTGCGATCTGCTGGGTTGGATGTCTCTCCTTACAATCAAAGGAAAATTATGAAAATTAACCATCATATTTGGTACCTAGAATCAACTCGCTTTCATTAGGTTATTTAAATGTACATCACGTCCTGCAGTTATGTAGACTTACTTTCCAAGCTGCAAAATGCCTGAACATATCCCTCCATGCAGAGAAGTATGCAAAGCACCGCAAAATGGGTCAAATGACGTCAAAGTGAAAGCTACCATCTTTATGCACCTGCTCAGTTCAGCGTCAGTGAGCTTGCAACTGTAGGGGGCCTCATTGGGTTAGAAACATGTAGCAGCAGGGGGTGCGGAGATTCTGAACATGGTGAAGGAGGGCTTGGGGGAGAGGAAATAAATTTCTACTCTGCAAGCATTTTGACCAGTTTTGACTCTGAAATAAAAACAAGAGTTTGCAACACACACCACAGCAGTAGGAGCAGAAACATATCAAGATATTAGCAGTAGGGGTTCTTCTGCTTGCTGTTTGATGGCTGGGAGACAGGCAGTGGGTACGAGAAAGTAACATTATCAAAATATTTGAATGCACAATCTGCATTCAAGTTGCTGGTGAAATCAGCAACATGTGTGTATTAGTTTAGGTGGCAAGCTGCCGTGTGAACCAGAGAAAGCCCACATGACAAATCTACAAGTTTACTCAGCGAGCATCTGCAGAGTACTGTTCACATCAGCACCCCATCTGCATAAGAAGAACCTGGTGAGGTGCGAGCTGCCTAACAAAACCACCAGTGTCTATGACTTACTGAAGAAACTGAAGAGCTGAAGTTTTCTGTGGAGCTGAAAGGGGAATCCTTCCATCATCTCTGAGCATCTCCAACTTCTGTCATATTGTGTTTACAACATTAAATAAAACAGAACTGTCCACTTTAACTTGAACTGTATCCATTTCAAGAGTCAGGAGTAGTCCTTTTCTATGGTATACTAGAAGCAACTATATGCCTGCAGCACTCTGTAACAAATCTATTTGATTCACAGCAAATGATAAGCTAAATTCATAAAAGGCTTGTCATTGCACTCACTGAATGAAGTCACTATTTGCAAATGACTTAACTAAATGTCTAATTAAAGGAATAATTGCCAAAAAATAAAGCATTTTAACTTACAATTTATTTCCTTGTATGAAAACTCTTGAAAAGATTTCTTGATGTTAAATTGGCTCTTGTGTTTGAACTAAATTATTGGAGGAATATACTGGTAAACATGAACACAAACAAAATTCAGCTTGTGTTATTACAATGACCTTCTTCACAGAAGCCTGACAAAATTATGGCTATAAGCTTTTAGTGTGAGTATATTAGGTGTGGCTATATTTGTTAAATTACATTCTCATATTTAATATATGCTTAACATTACTTGTTTGGCCCATTTGCATGTGCATATAAACATCATGACATGCATTGGTTTAACAAATGGTTGAACAGTTCTCCATGTAGCCTCTTACTCTGCAGTGTTATGACTTATTACCTTCTTTTCCTTCTTCCCTGACTGCAATGCTATTGCACTGCAAAATCTGTTTTCTTGAGTTTTGTCATCCATGTAAGGGAATGTTCACAAACTTTACTTGCCATCAGTTTTAGTGGGTGCAACAGATCTTTTGTGCCTTTTTTCTTCCATAATAGTCTGCATCAGAGGTATGTAATGCCGAGACAGGAAACACAAACACAGTGACTTTTTTCCAAAATTTAATGTGCTTTCAGAAAAATTCAGTCAGTGGATAGGATCTCTAAGTGAACACTGAAAGACATCCACATGCATTCAGTTTTCATTCTTGCCTCCACACACAAGACAAAACACGCCACAGTGTTTTGCAGTGGGAGACGCTGATCCTGCAGTTCTTTAAATGTGGCAGCAGCAGGTCTGAGTTTAAAGTGCTGCAGATGACCAGCAGCCAGTTCAGAGTCATCTTACGGAAAAGGGGTGAGCGTCAAGGTTCTTGACTTTGCTGAATGTTGAGATTAAGAAAACAGCAAAGAGATGAGGAGAGTGACAGGGTGAGTAGAGTGCTCAGACAGTAAAGTTTTTTTTCTTCTCAGATAATTTACTCAATCTAATCTACTCCATGAACCTATGTAAAATCTTATAATGTGTATGATGAAATAAATAAAGGATTTGAAAAAATCCCTTTGGCTTTTTATTTTGGTATTTTCTGAGGAGTGTGCTTATGATCATAATAAAATGATGATAAATGGATTACAAATTTAATTTATCTACCATGAAATGCATAAGAAATGCAGATAGTGTATGTCATAATTTTTCTTAAAATGTTCCAAAGTATAAATCATTAACACATACTGTAACAGCAAATGCCTCTATTTCTCTGAGAGACAATTACAAAAGAATGCCACAGCCAATTAAAAAAAGGTTGTTGAGTGCCATTAACAACTAAATGTGTCTCAAGCAGCAATGTTTAATTCAGCCTTCTCCAGCCCTCAGTGGTGGGCAAGCTCTGGTACATTACTGAAAAAAAAATATAATCATTCATCTATAACTTTTACCTAGTTTAAAGTGTAAGGGGAAAGGTGGACAAATACAATGACCATTAATTAGTTTTATGCAATGACATGGGAGACCAACTGAGATTCTTGAGCCTGATATTTTAAATATTTAATCACACAACCTTATTCTAATGGCAAAGATGCTTAACACATTGGAGCAAATATTTTTTTTTTTTTTATCTTTTATTTATTTAATTTTTGAAAAAGACCAAATAGTTCTCATGCTGTGGTATTGATGCACTATACAAGTAAAGGGATGTTTAAACACTTCCCAAAAGAAACTGTGTTCAGGAAAAGCAGATGACTTAAGTTTTAGTGTCTATAATATGTTTGGACTGTTCATGTATCCCTTTGGTTACCCAACACATTTGCCCATATTCAATAATAGCAAGGTGAATGTGTTTGCAATGAGCATATTTTTCAAACACAAGACTGAATATCACACCGGTTGACTTTTTACACAATATATCCAAATTAGTCAAGTTGTTAGAGATGATCAACAGCATCCAGTTCCTATTTTTAAATTTTGCCTACATATTCATTCACAGTGTAAACACCTGTACAATGCATGTGGAATAATGCAGATATGACACTTAACATTTTCCTGCTAAACTGAAATACAGGAGACTAGAAGCACTGAACCTGTGTTTTTATTGCAGTGTGTGTCCAAGCTCACAGATATGAAGGCCAATCTTTGTTGCTGTGATTAATGTGATTACTTAGAAAAGGTGATCCACATGCTTACAACAAATATGTGCTGAAATGCAATAAACATTCAGTAAAAGAAATCAAATAATAATGCTGTTTATTTGGACTGATGACTTACAACCATTTTATAGCACCTGCAGGTAAATTTCAACCCACAGTGAATGATAATATTTAGAGCCGACTCAGCTCAAAGCCTTCTCTCTCTTGCATCTCATAGTTCTATTAAAACTTGTGCTGCTGTGTTATGATATGCAAATCACCATATGGTCTTATTTCCCTTTGTCTTCTCTTTCTCAATGTTCCACCTTAGGACTTGAATTGTCTTGTATAAAACCCACAGTCCGCTGCAGTCAGGTGGGCTGGATGGGGGACAGCGCCAACAATCAGGTTCCCAGAGTTGAGTGTTTATGCCTTTCACTTAATGGATTGTCTCACCTTCTTCAGAGGATGAACATGAGGTGCTTGAGATGCCAGCACTGCAAATGGATCCTGGGCCTTTGAGCCTGATAACGACCGCCCGTCATCTGTTTCAGACATGCTTCAATCAGCAGGCGTGATGATCAAAGAGCAGCAATGTAGCAGCAGTGTGTTTTACCAATTCAAATTGTCTAATTAACTTCCTATTTAAAGAGGATGTAAAATATGTGTAGCAGGATGTGCCTATCATGTGTTTGTGCACTTGTACTCTGTGGTGAATTTATAATGTGTTTCATAGCTATCTGCAGTAGATGGAAAATAAAAGTTTCTCTATGATATTTCCTTTTGCACTGCCTGACTTCATTATACAATGTATCTCATTGTGTGCTCTTTGTAATGTATGAGATCAAAGCAATAACCTTCAACTTATTCATCTGTTGTAGTCATAGATACAATCCTCCTACCATATTTTCATCCATAACGCAGCGGTACAAACAACATCCGTGCCACAAATGTCACAAGCATGGCTGCTACTGCTGAAGAGCTCTAGAACGCACATGATGATGCAGTACTGTGCCATGAGAAAAAGTCCTTCTATGAAAGTCTAATGAAATACATAATTATTTATGTCTCAGAGGGCACATTCATTAGTTGTTTACATTTTTTATTTCTTCATATACTGACTCTTGTTTGCAGTACATATGTATTACTTGTATTACTCATAATGAGGTACAAATATAGCTGCAAGGTTGAATCTTTTTGGTTTTGTTTGTTTGTTTTTTGTTTTGGTTTCTTTTGTTTGTTTTTGTCTCCATTCACGTCATACTTTTCTTAAACTAAATCACATCAGCGCCCTCAGTCCTTCCGGTAGGGGCAGTAATTCTGAACTTTCAGGTCTTCACATGTGTTCCATTCCCTCTTGAAATCAACAATGTACTTGAAAAACATGTCATTTTAATTTGTCTAAATGTTATTTATATACTTTTTACTTCTCTGTACTCACCATCAAAGTTTGCTTTAAATGTGATCTGTAAATAAAATTACCTAAACTTCTTTATTTAAATAAATGTTACAATTGCATTTGCTTTTATATTTTCATTTAGGTGGTTTTAATAAATGACAAACTCATACCTTAAAATATATTCATTTGGAAGAAGGAATATAAAATATTTGATATTATGCAACACAATAGCAAATAGCATACGGCATAGCTGTAAACAAAATATTTATATACCTATTTTACCTATTTATGTTACTAATTTTACTTCATTTCAGGGGGAAATAGCATCCTGTTTTACACTATTTTTATTGGTGCAAAGCAGTTTGCAATAAAGTTCTGTGTTTGCAATGCACACACACAAACACACACAAACACACACACACACACACACACAAACACAGACACACACATGCTGAGAGATATGCAAATGTGTAGAGTATCAGTTCTGAACATAACACACTATCAGTGCAAAGGAAAAAGCATTTTTTTCCCCAAATGCCCCACTACTCATCAGACAAAAGCACAGTAAAAGAAAACAAAACCATTTGTGCTAAAAAAAAAAAAAAGTAAAAGATTTGATTTAATCTTGCCTTCTTTCAGTGTTTAACATGGAGTTCTTTATATAACTAAAGTGGTGAGCTGTGTTCACAGTAAAAAAGTAAAGGAGGATGTGCATTCAGTTTGACACACTTTGTTACAAGTGTTAATGGCTTCAGAGATAGCGTTTCAAGAATCACTGGTAGCAGTCAAGCATCCAGAAAAAAAAATATATATATTGTAATATTCTTCAGAATGCATGTCTTTACTTCTGGTACTTAAGTACATCAGTCAGCACATTATGTATATTGGTTAAACTTTTATATTATACTGTGATATTACTACTTTTACTCAAGCACAGTGTATAAAATTTTCATTAATAAATGCAGGCACAGTTTGTAGTGCTGATTTCTGTGCCTTCTACAGAACCAGAGTTCTGGTTCATGATGACAGCTCTTACATTTATTAATCTTCAGTTATCTGAGGTGCATAAAAGTTCAAAACAAACAAAGTTAAGGTTTAATAATTTAAGTCACTGGGCATCTGAAGCCATAACTCAAAGTATAGGTTGGTTACTTTAGGATGAAGAATATGGAGAATAGTGGTAAATGTGACAGAAGGATGAACTAAAGTACACGCATGGGAAAGGTGAGACCATTTCAGGAAATCCAATCAGCACATCAAAGCACATTTATTTTATTGCAAGGTACACTCATGATTGAATGAGTTAGGAACACTTAAGAAACAATGAAACCACACCATCAGCATTTTATACTGAGGTGCTCTTGAGCAAGACAAGCGGACGGCACTCTGAGGCATGATCTGTTACCTCTTAATTATCATCCAGGTAACTGCAGAAATATTGCAAATATTTAAAAACATCCAAACATATGATTAAAAAAAAACCAAAGGAATTTTTATGACAAGATGAGTGTAGCCTCTTATTAACGTGTATTTACATTAATTACATTAATACATTATTACATTATTACATTAATAAGAGGCTCCACTGAATTCACAAAAGCTAAGAACTTCAGCATTTTAACAAAACTGTATGTATATCAACCACAAATGTCCAAAATGGGATGAGGTGCTTTGTTTTGACAAATAGTTTCATCTTTTCTATGGTAAATTTACAAATTTGTTATTGGCGGTATTGTTACTTACTTAGTTCATATTAATAATCCTGCTGACTTAAACAATACCTTTATAATAGAATAAAAACAAGTGTATGAATTGGAATCTAGATATGCATTAAAAACTTATAATAATAGTGAGGTACACTGAAGCAGGTTTTGCTTGCAGTAGCCAGTCTTACTGATCAGTAACAAATATATTCCTAGTTTTTTTAATAGGGAAAAATCCACCGTCTGCAGAGCATTTCTAATGTCTCAGTTGTGAGCACACAGACATGAGAAATATTTTCTTTAATATGCATCACTTTACATTTGATGGTTGCTCTTGTATTATTAAATTAGCTTCACATACAGTGCACTGAACTGCATTTCAGAGACACTTATTGAGACATATCATTCAAGGTCTGTCTTTGGAGCTCAGGAATGTTTGTTCATCAGTATTAATGAAGATGGAAGTAAGAACTAATTTGATAAGCAGAGAGACATTTTACTGTTGACTTAAAAGCACTAAACTGTATTTGACAGTTGACTTTTTGACTTGCCATTGTAAACCTCATGCATTACTGATTAGATTAACAATGGCGGTTAGAGAGTAGCAGAGTGACAGTGAGACAGGACGCACCATAGAAGGACTACAGAAAATAAGCATTTGAATGTGGTCAGTATCCACGTGTTTGCTTTCTTCTTGTGAGTTATCACACTGTTTTCCAATAGGATGGTCTGTTGTACTTTTTAGGGCAATGAAGCAAAGGGACTTTATTGATGTAGAGAATCCACATATAGACTGAGAATCTTGTTCTTCTCAAAATATGAAGTAGTAAAAAAAAATATATTTCCAAATTATTTGCATATATGGACAACAAAAGGCTGACATATTACAAATCATCACATTCCTTGGGATTAGTTAAAAACATATTTAACATATATAATCAGGTTGCGTCATATGTTGCTGTCAGGATGGATGTTAGTATATGGATAATATCAACATTAAAGTAACAGAAATTCAGGAGTTTCTTGAATTATATTTACTCTTAATGGCCATGCATAATGTCTAGGCCTGTTTTTAAACAAGTGGTCACATCCATTCAGTTTACTTGTGCAAACGTCAATAAATCAAGTAAAAGCTGTGAGAAGTGAGCAGTGGCAGGCAGCTGAAAGATGTTTTGTGTGTTTTCCTGCTGAGTGAGCAGCAGTAGTCATCCGAGCTGAGGAATCTTTTTATGACTCCTGCACTCATGGATGGAGGGAAGAGAGAAGAGGAACAGTCTGCAGCGTTTTAGCACACAATTTCCTGATGGTTTCAGAGAAGAGGCCAGCCAAGCATTTCAAGTGGCAGAGCAGCGAGAGGGCAGTATTGTAGAGGAGAGCAGGTAGTGTAATGATCAGGTAGACAAGATGACATCAAGCGTCCTCAGAGATGGTCAGGCACACTGAGCTGACATCCTTCCAGACAAAAAGAACCACTGAAACAGGACGAGACAAAACCAACAAACAAGAGAGCCATTAACCATTAGCCATGAGAAGACTTGTTATAACTGTACAGCAGCACAAAGTCAGTGCAGTCTCTTTGCAACACATACAGAAACACAAATACCAATTAGATGTGAACTGTTGACAATAATAAATCATTGCATTGTGTGTGTAATAGCATGCATTTCTATGTAGTCAGTAACAAAGGGACAAACAAGTTAGGAATATATTCACCTTAAAATAAACCTTCTTTACATGTGGGCACTAAAAGATGTGTACAAGTGCATAACTCGTAAAAATGAATAATAAAATGTCTGCTATTGCAAGTATATCACCTGAGACCTGACAATGAATAGCAAAAATAACAATACATGCACATGTATATGACTCCAAATGTATTGTTTGACTATTAGTTCCAATTATTTATTTCAGAGTTTCTTTTTTTTTTTTTAAATGCATCCTAATAAATCAGAGTTTATTGTGAAAATACAATCAGTCAAGCATATGTCAGTCTCATTCTGAGACTGACATATGCTTGTAGGGTTTGGATTTTATGCTTGTAGGGTTCATATTGTGTGGCAAGCCTTATTTCACAATTTGTAATGATCTGGTATTGATACATAAAAAATGTGTCAGCTTTAAGAAGTAATTTAACAACTTCTACATGATTATCGTGGATTGACAACATGAGTAAGATGAACACAATTTAAACAGTTTTGTCAGCACTAACTTCTGCTCTACACACAGGCTTTTGGATGAAACAAACTGTTTCATCAAAAATGCATATTAAAAAAAAAACGCATATAATTTCAACTCAGATATGTAGAACATTTTTTAAAATGTATATCATTCTTTCTAATGCAGTCATATAATTTTATGTTCAACTTGTCATGCAATATTTTTTCTGTAAAAATGAATAAAGAAATGTTATCCATAGAATGAGACTGATTTTAAAAGTAACAATACTTGAACAGTGATTTATTTCACCATATGACCTCATTTGCTCATTTTTTTGTGTTTTGATATCTTTTAAGCAACCAGCTGAGTTTGCGAGAGATCACAATTGGACACACTGCTCTCATTCATACCAGCATCTGCATCTTGATCTGAATGTTAATCTGCTAAAGTGCCAGTTGGCTGTTTGGTTAAATAAAAACTTATTTTCTGACAGAGTGCTCCTTATTGTACAGAGGATAGTAGTTCCTCAGATGACCACTAAAGAAATATTGAGAGATTTAAAGATTTCTGTGTTGGATGTTATTGTTAGAGATGCTGTGTATTTTGACCTTAATTTGATCATTTTGCACAGGCTTTACTCTTTTTCTATGACTTAAACCAAAACCTATCAAATAAACAGCAGCACATAGGATGTCACGATTTCTACATTTATCTCAGATACTTTTTGTAATAACATGTCTCTGGCAATATCTACAGCTTGTTAAGGTAACTTAAAACTAACTTCCTGCTGCTAAAAAAAAAACTGGGTGATGATTGACGGAGCAGTTTGTTTGATTATGTTTTGTTTGAGAAAGTCATAATAGGAAAACAAACTATCAACCACTGCAAAACACATAGAAACAAGATGATCTATCATATAGCACATGTATTGTGCTGAACAAGGATTTAAGACATAAAAATGATCATCCTTTTACAAATAATCCATTAGGTTTTTGCTTTGTTTTACCCCAGCATTTTTGGGTTTGTTTTACCCAAAAAAAGCTGTGTATGTATTTGAAACACTTACTATGAATAAATGTTCTTAAGGGGAGCAAAAATGTTTTTTGTTCTTTTGGACAGAAACCACACCGAGCAAAATTTAACTGAATTAAGGTAGCAGAAATTTATTTTAATTTCAAAAACAAAAACCTATTTGTAAAGAATATTTTTCTGAAAGTGTGCTACATACATATAGAGTACTGCAACTGTACATTTGTATTAGTGTAACAGTAAAATAGGGACATTTCTTATTTGTATCTGTTATATATAATTTAATATGTATTTTTCTATTAAAAAAACAATAGTTGTTTTGTTTTTTTGCTTTTTTTTTGTTTTTGTTTTTTACTTTATCATGCCATTATATTTTTAGAAATTCTGCAGATAATATTCTACCGTCACAGGATTCCAACTACCTGGCACTCCCATCCAGCATGTAGCATTTTATTCAGACAGTGCTGAGTACAAAACGAATAGAAATTCGAGTTTTAATCCTCTGACACTATGCAGGAAAACTGGACTTTGACTTTATATTTTAAATTGCAGCACATGGCGCATTCTTGTAACTGTCAGGATCAATACATTCACAATTTGAAGTAGTTTTGCGATGTGTTTATGTGGATTCATCTAAATAATGGTAGGCTATCAGGTGGCCTACTGGATAAAAGCATCCCAAAGTGGGGACAAACAGACAGGTAAAAATATCACATTGATATGCAGCTTCTGCTCACATTTCCATTGTTGAGTTGTGAGGCCATTTAAAAAGTTTCCGTCTCCACATTCAGCACTCAAAGTGTTTTCAAACTTTTGATTAGAAGATGCATCTCTTGACTGTTAACATGAAAATAAGCCGAATAAATGAATTCCTGGCAGAAATGGACATCAGGAAACACTCAATACAGATTGCAGCTATTTGCATGCATTTCAGGTGTAAAACCATGTTTGATCATTATTATTATTTATTTTACCACACATTATTGTTTAAAATATTTAGAAGTAGAAACTATCACTTTATACTGTTTCTACATTATCATATTTTTCTTTCTTTTTTTGGAAAAATACTGGAACTGAAGTTAAATGTTTGAACAGTGCTTTGAAACTTCCTCCAAAAGCTCCAAAGTATGTAAATTATTTTACAACTTAATGCAGCCTGTAATGACTAAAGCAGACTTTAGATTGTAACTCTGCACAGCATCCTGTTTAATTTTTTTTTTTTTTTAAAAAAGAAAAAAAAAAGAAATGGCAAGCAGAGCCCTGGAAAGTGCTAATAACCCAAAAATAATATCATACCTTAAAATTCTAAGATTCCTCAGTACTTGAACTATGTTTTCTATAGTTAAATGACCTAAATGTTGTTATATAAAACATCTAAAACAGAGATCCACTTCAAAACTCCAAAATTGCATTTCAGGACATCAAACAGATTTCATCTTATCACAATAATTGAATGCAAGGGCAACCAGACACAAGAGAAAGACTGGCAGATCTATTTTGCCATATGAGTAACTGGGTGACAAAGCTAGAGTGAGCCATGGTTGAGTCACAACTATACTCTCTAACAGCTTTGTTTACCTGCCCTTACTGCTGCCACAATTAATGCAGCAGAGAAGTGGACGAACCAGGTACCCTTGGAACCAAGCACCCAGTCCAAGTACACTATCTGCTTTGTTCTGCCATGCATTTGGTAGTCTGCATTGATCTGTTGCTGTGTTTTTTAATTGTTGCTACAAAAGAGAGCAGCTATGGTAAAATATTGCCCTTCAAAACAGTGCAGAGGACAGTAGCACTCACAGAACCCGGAGGACCTAAAATTTCAGGAAGCTAAATCTGTTTTAAACGTAGAAGGGTGGAATTTGTTGTCCTCTTTGCTATTTTTTTAAAATCTCAAATAAAGTGACTGATTATAGTTAAAATTACAGGATTTATTTATGCATGTGTGTATAGTTTGTATGCATTAAGATATAATCTATAAAGCTAATCTCACCAATCATTCTTTAAAACTGATCACAATAATGATTAATGAAATACAGAGAGTCTATCCACACGTTGCAGTACAACTATAGCTTACAGAAACTTGATTAAGGTTTATTTATGTCTTGTTAGACTTCAGCTTCAGTTTAAAAATTGAAATCACAATCAGCATGTTGAAATGTGACAAGCTATACTTCATGGTACAGTATATGTTTTGTTGTTGTTGTTGTTGGGGTTTTTTTTCCTTTTAAATCTTGGATTACAAGTGCAGACAGCTGATCAGTTTTGTAAATGATCCAATAATTTTTAGCTTGAATAAAAAATGGCGCCAACAACTTGTCATTGGTGTGAAGGAAAATTATCTGCAGTGAGTGTTCTCTGCACACAAGTGGTGTTTAAAATTATCTGCTCAACACATCTTTGACTTAACTTTCCACTCAGACTGATGCTGTTATTAATGGGACATGATATCAGAAAAGTTCAATATTTTTGTGTTGAAAGAAAGAAAGAAAGAAAGAAAGAAACTGTGGTGTTTCATTGGTACCATGGCTTGAAAACTAAAAATCCCTCTTTCAGCCAACACAGACAACAATTTATTATCAAGATACCAAATTATGCTTCCAGAAATAAAAAAGGCAAAACCTATTTTCTATCACCAGCATACCTAGTTATGCCACATGCTTCCTCCCTAACTCCAGTACAGAATCCAGTCTTATTATGGCCTTTACTGCAACTTTATCAACTTAACGAAAAGCTGTATTGTAATACTTTAAGAATAACTTTTACACTCTAATCCTATTACAGTATGTTAAATTCTTCTTTTCCCTATTTTCCCCAGCTGTCAGATTATGGTCAGTACCCATTAAAGCCCATATTCTGTTTTTGGCACCCTATTAGCATCATTTCGTCCATCAAGCGACATTAATTGTGAATGAATGCAAACTCCTACAGAAGAATACGGTCTTCAAGAGGTCTGTCACATACTTTCTCCACTTGGGAGGACCTTTAACCTACTTAGCTGAGGAACCGCACCGTTTCAAGTAGTGCAGCTGAAAGATATGCACCTGCCCGCTTTTTACTCTCACACTGCTCTGCGATTTAAGAGGAGAGAAAGTATTTGATCTAAATGGTACTACACTGACTGCAGGTGTGGAATTTCCTCCACAAATCTCCACAAAAATTCAGTCTCTAGGCCGGGCAGTATAGAGATGTGGTTTGTGTGAAGAAGAAAAAAATATAGATGTTGCAAGACTGGTTCGTTTAATGTCAGTATTTGTATTTATTTTGTGCCACGGTCTAATATACGAGTTTATTTTATTCCATTCGTAAGAACGCCCGAATGAACATATTAGTATTCTGGAAGAAAAACTGTACAGAGCCCAAAAGATTTTGTTTTCCAGTACCCTTCAATTTAGAGAGCTAATAAATCTCTTGTTGTTTGACTGTAAAAGTATATATGCATTCATTGTTTTCCCCGTTGACAAATCCTGACAAATTTTGAGAATTCACATATCGCTGGTTTATTTTCAGATGCAATCTAATTATGTTTCTCCTTACATTTAGAAATAAATATCCCTGTCTTCAAGGTTCTGTGCGTATTTGCAGGGGGGGGGGGGTTCTTCTTTTTTTGGAACCTCGCCACACCAAAGTTCGACGTTTATAAGTCCACCTTTTTCTTAGGAAACATATCATACCCAAGATTCTCTATTCTCTTTTAACTAGAGGCTGGTGCACTAACAACGAATCACTAGAAATTTAAGTGACATGCCCAAGACAATGGAAAGACAGATTCACGGGTCGCGCGTAAATTACGCACGGAAAATTTTACCCAGATAGATTCTCCTCATAGCCTTGATAATTACGATAACAGCACACGTTTGTTTCCACTTAAAAAAAACAAAACAAAAAAACATCCAGCCAAAGAAGAAAGAAAAAAAAATATACTGGAAATCACTTTGTCTTGTAAATGTGCTTAAATTTCACTCGCATTATATTACAGATAGAAGTGGGGGAAAAATGTTAGGGGTTGTAGGAGCTGGAAGACTAGACAATTCTTCGTGTTTTCTGCACTCTGTGCTTGGTCGGTGTGTGGTTGAGGTGACAGGTCAGGACCCTGGCCCTCCAGCCATCTCTTCACATCTCTCAGGGTATTGAACTAGCAACGAAGAAATGGAGAAAAGTACTTCAGTAACCAGGCGCTTGAATCCATCTGCTGTGCTGAGCTGATGGAGGCGAGGATATCGAGAAAAAGGTTGTCTGTTGGATATAAACTACATAAATGGGTTGTTATTAAGTTCTCCTTAACAGCATTTAAATGGCTTACTTAAACGCTTACATATATAGAGAAAATTGGCTAGAATGTTGGAATAGAAAGTCGCCGCTGTTTATTTGAACACCGCGATTCGCACCAGTAATCTCTATCATTAATGCACACAATATAAGAGATAATTCAATCCCTGATGGCAAGCACACAGTTGTCTATAGACTAATATGACACTATATTGACATTATATAACATACCTTTGTTTGTCTTCAATAATAAAGTCATAGAAGCTTGTGAAATGTTTTGCACTATGACTTAGTGGAAAAGCCTGACGTTTTCATTAAGGAATATAATTTATACCATAGACAAAACGGAAACGAGGTCCCCTTGGCTAAGTTTGAGAATAAAAAGTATTAATCTTCGCCATCCTGCCACCAATTTATTGACTGCATTTCTTGGGATGAAAAGAGTCAGTGTAGGCTAATTTGTATTAATTATTTCTATGATATTTATCAGAACGCATCGTACCCGTTTGTTTTACAAAGCAACCACGCGAAACTAAGCACTATCCAAAAATTATTGATAAAAATAGTTGCAAAAGGGGTGACGATTTCAAATTGTTTTTTCTGTGACCGTCTTAGATTTATTAACAAACCTTGGCTGGGCCTTCTTCACGAGTCCTTGGCGCGTTCCTTTATATGGCTCCGGCTGCATTTGCCGCATCATCTTCACAGGATGTAAAAGTTAACTTCGATTGAAAACTATATTGATGTAACATATAAGCGCCCATAAGAGTTGCATGCAACCAACCAGCTCCAGATTTTTATGGGATCCTAATGTGGAGGGTTTGTGGACCGGGGTCCTGCTCTCTGACTCAGTAATCCACAAGGTTGAGAGGTTTGCCTCATTTACATAATGTTAGAGGTCTGGGCCGAGGCCTACTTTTCTTTTCTACTTGAAAAGACACCATGCTGTCGTTACCAAAAGAGTGGAAAAGGCGCACAGACGTCTGGACAAGTATATATGTATTTTAAGGTAGGAAATATTACTCTACTTAAAAAGAGGGTTGATTTACCCCAATTTATGCTGTAATGGAAATACTTTTTAGGTAGATTCTTAATTTTACACCTGTTAGACCACTTTTCAAACAGTATTTTTTTCCCTTCTTTTTGTCTTCAGTGTCTTTCTGACAACTCCAGCTGACTTTGGGAAAAGCACGCACTGTTTTGTTTTCCTGAAGAACAATAAAGCCCAGCCACTTCACATTAAATCCGCTGCGGAGTACGGGCATCTGGGGGAAAAGAAAAATAAGAAATCCGGCCACTGAAATATGCATAGGAAAAATGACTGATTACAATCAGGATATCAACTTAACCGGAGATTGCTGTTCTTGATATGTCGCTATAATTGATGGCTGACCATGTCACATCTTCATTTACTCAATTAGGGTAGGTAGCTACTTGCTGCCATGCCATGGTAAATTACATTAGTGGCTTCATGCAGACGAGTGGTTCCTTGCTACAATAATGAAGACAGCAACACATTTCACGTCTGGAAAATAACCTCCGAGCAGAGCACCTGTTCCCGTTGTTGTCTGCAGTAATATGGTGATGACAAGTTTTAAAAAAAGAAAAAGTCAGAAGAAATATTGTCATTGTTATGAGAACATATTTTCCGAGAAGAATGGAAGTGGCGAGTAATTATCAGCTATAGGCTTGATAAAGCATTTTTAAAAATAAATGACAAATTGAGATGTATTAACTGCTGTTCATTATTGCCATTTGTAGAAGCTCTTTTCTCATTTGACCCTCTTGTTTTGTTCCTCTTCCTCTTATTCTTCCCCTGGCGCCAGTCAGTTTGCTCAGAGATTACAATGTCAGGTCAAGACTGCAAAGTGTCGTTAATGCATGTTGACCAGACCTGAGGGTTTGAGGCTTAAAATAGTACATCAAGTCTAATATAATTGTAGGTGCCAAAGAAGTGTAGGTACAAAACAGTAATTTCCTCTCTTTTAACCTTAAATTGGGCTATTTGGAGTTGGATACTGTATGATTAGTTTTGGAAAATATAATTTATAAATTCAGTAAATTTATGTCGTTCCCTGTCTGAATGCTGTGTAGTGAAATACAGTTTTGGACCCCTACTCGCGTTCCTTTTTCAGCATATTTTCTTTTTTTCATTTTGAGCTTATTTGGACTTGTTCCTCTCTGCTGGGGTAAAATGATGCTTAAGAAGCATAAATGAGCTGGTCATACAACTTCATTGTGACTCTTTGATGATACTCGGTGGCCCTTATGTCTGTTCAAAGTGCTCTCAAAGTTTCTAGAAAGAGTGGAATTCCCTACTGACGCAAAATAGTCATATGTGGTCAGATCAGCTGATGTGCGGAACATAATGGGATATTCTCACCTGTATATAGCTGTTAGAAACACAGAATCGTGAATATGTGGCGTAGTTTTATTCATGTATACAAGATAATATAAAGCAAAGTGTATTTTCATGAATTATTTCCCTAAAATGTCAATGACTATTGTTTGCTGGTTTAGGAGTTTTGCTCCGCCCCCTGTGTTTGTCGTAAACCTGGCTCCTGGCTCCAATAAACCCGGGCTAAGAGCGCCCTGGGCTCGCCTCCTTCTCCAAGGCGATCAATAGGATCTCAGGCGCACTACAAGCACTCTCTTACGTAGACATCCACCAAGGAGAGAGCCGATACAACAACACGGTTGATCTGCTCAAACACAAAAATCTACCTGCTTTCTGAATCATGTCGTTGAGCCCAAAGCACACAACGCCTTTTTCAGTGACAGATATTTTGAGTCCAATCGAGGAGACCTACAAGAAGTTTAGTGCCATGGACGGCGCAGGGAACCTAACCTCTCCACTGGGAGCCTACCGACAGCCTCAGGTGTCTCAGACCGGCATGCAACAGCACTCCATGGGCCATAACGCCACGGTAGCCACCACTTACCACATGCCGCACAGCGTCTCCCAGTTCTCCCACAGCGCAATGGGAGGATACTGCAATGGAAGCATTGGCAACATGGGAGATCTTCCGTCGTACCAGGAAAGCATGCGGAATAGTGCAGCAGCAACAGGATGGTACAGCGCCAACCCTGATCCAAGATACTCCACAAGTAAGTTCGTTTCTCCTTTTACACACACTTTTCAGACTTTTTTTTTTCTCGTAAAACCACAAATAAATTTCAAGAATGACAGATGAAAATGCACATGACTAACTTGTAGTTTTTTTTAAGGTATATTGATAAATTAAAAAAAAAAAAAAAGTTGATGCATATTGTATACTATTTTACGAAAACTTTAATTTTAAATGATTGTTTATGCTGATTAAACCGAAAAGGAGATCATTCTTTGGCTCAGTCTGGCTCGATTTTTTTAATGTTTGGAATGAGAAACTATTTAAAGCAAGAATTGGATTATTATTATTATTATTATTATTATTATTATTATTATTATTATTATTATTATTATTACATTTTTGGGGGGTTGTTTATGTTTTCCAACTTCAGCCAATAATATGTCAGCCAAAAATCAAGAAAGACTACTGCAGGCGAAATAGTGTTCTCCTCTTCTGTTTATTGAACGCATGTATATGTATGTATATTTTTAAGTTTCTAGATTCATGGGACCTTCCACAGGTATGAACATGACCGGCATGGGGAGTCTCACAGGAATGGCGGACGCCACCAAAGCCATGCCGGCTCTCCACGCTGCGCCCAGGAGGAAACGGCGCGTCCTGTTTTCACAGGCTCAGGTCTACGAGCTTGAGAGGAGGTTTAAGCAACAGAAATACCTGTCTGCGCCTGAAAGGGAGCACCTGGCCAGTATGATACACCTAACGCCGACTCAGGTGAAGATCTGGTTTCAGAACCACCGATATAAGATGAAACGCCAGGCCAAGGACAAGGCAGCGCAACAGATGCAACAGCAGCAACAGGACGGTTCTCTGTGCCAACAGCAGGCACAGTCCCCAAGGCGCGTAGCCGTGCCTGTTCTGGTGAAGGACGGGAAACCATGCCAGAACGGCTCAAACACGCCAACGCCGAACCAGCAACAGGTACAACAGAACCAACAGCAAGGTCAACAACAGAGCGGAGCTGGAGTCGTGCTCGCATCCTCCACCAGCAGCCTCACCCAGCATCAAAGCCAGCAGCAGGTGAACACTTTGGAGCTGGAAGAGATGTCGCCCAGCCCTCCCTCACTGCACAGCCAGCTCAACATGGCCCAGATAGACACATCTGCTGTAGATTACACCAGTAACATGGTCAGCTCAAACCTCCTCTACGGCAGAACGTGGTAGGACCTAATACAGTACTGTCACTTTCCACTTTTTCTATGTGAACCTGCGGATGAGCCCATGCAAAAG
>VUQS01012615.1:9902-20257 GCA_015108495.1 Heterochromis multidens
TTAAACACAATTAAAAAAAAAAAAAAAAAAAGACAAGAAAAAATACTGAAGCATGGTATGTTACTCCAGAACTGGTTTTCCTGAATAAAGTTTTGATACAAATGTTTTTGCATGGGGCCAGCAGACTTTGTGCAGGTGTGAATAACGAGTATATATTTACAATAAACCTACAATATGACAATCATATTTGCTATTTTCATGTATAAATGTATAAACATAACCAGCATACACTTGTACACAAATAGCCTTAATGGAAGATTGATGGTGGCTGTGAATTATAATGCCCTT
Source organism: Heterochromis multidens (assembly GCA_015108495.1). Classification (NCBI taxonomy): domain Eukaryota; kingdom Metazoa; phylum Chordata; class Actinopteri; order Cichliformes; family Cichlidae; genus Heterochromis; species Heterochromis multidens. The sequence continues at coordinate 10,191 of VUQS01012615.1, forward strand.
CTGATAATTTGGGGGAAAATGGCTTATTTTGTGTGTGTGTGTGTGTGTGTGTGTGTGTGTATGTGTGCCTTAATGTACCAATGACTCACTCGTGCACTATGTAGGTGGGAACATTGTCTGTTGTATAATGTAGCAACACTGGAAGGCTTTACCAGCTAAATACAAACCAACATCAAGTATCTCAAAGCCCATTAGCCTCACACTGTAATGAAAATGGATTGGATGCATGAAGCAGGTCAGGATGTGCACTTCTCAGCATGACTGCTTTTCTCTTGTGAGTTGCTGTTAAGATATCATGCCCTTGGATGTGAAGTCTATGGTGCAAATACTTTGCAGGCTTGAGCCCATTCAAAATCGACCGAACAACAAGTCTGTGTGATCAAATGATAAATAACAAGCAAATATAAACACATACTGTACTCAAATCAAATAACTATATTAAAATATAGGATGAAGGAATAAGTGCAGAATAAATATTGCAATTTGTGTTATTAACCATGAAAATATAGACAGCTTAAAACAAAAGAAAAGGCTTTTCTAAATGTAAAACATGAGCAAAATTTGAAAAATGCTCTCGTCCTTTAGGATGTGGATAAGCATTATAATGAACTGTAGGTCTGTCTTAAAGAAGCACACCTGCTATGGTGAAGTTTAGGAACTTAACAGGAACAGATTTTAGAAAGAACAAACAAAATCGAACTACAAGAGGCTGTAATATTCTGACTATTAAGTTATAAAGAGCTGAAACCTATAGCTCCAACTTTTTTTTTTTTTTTTTTTTTTCACTTTTTTTAAAATTCAGACTTCCCTAGTGAATGCCAAAATCTCTCAAACCTTACAGCTCTAAGTGGAAATGAAAGATTTCTGCTAAAAAACAAAACAAAACATGTATGTATGAATGTACAATCAGGGTAAAAAGAAATTCTGAGGTTTCAAATATCAGGACAAAATAGAAATAATGTGGTCCTTTTCAAGTCTATAAAACAAATAAATACATTCTCAGATGAACTACAAAACATGACATTTTATACCATGTGATTACTTCTTTAACAAAAAGCGAAGATGTAGAAGCAGTGTATGAAAAACTAAGTCAACTTTTACAGCTTCCATAGGAATTAAGAGGGTAAGTAGCAGCCAGGTGCTGCTAATCAAATGAACTTAATTAAATGATCATCAGCAAGTGTGAGCACGTCTATAAAAGCAGGAGTTTTCACAATTTGCAGCTCTGGAGCATTGAGGTACGTGTTAACATAATGCCAATTCATGAAATGCTGTGGTGCAACCTTCAGAGAGCTGTGTATGAACGAATGCCTGCAAACCTCAATGAACTGAAGCAACGCTGTAAAGGAGAGTGGGCCAAAATTCCTCCGCAATGATGTGAGACACTGATAAAGTCATGCAGTTATTGTATGCAGTCAAGTTATTCAAGGTGCTGAATCATAGGGAGGACTTAGTTTTTCACACATTGCTTCTGCATCTTGGCTTAGTTTCTGTTAAATAAATAATGACACGGTATAAGGGTATATATGTAATGTTTTGTAGTTCATATGACATTGTATTTATCTAGTCTTAAGACCTGGTAAGGACCACATCATTTTTTCATTATGTCCTGGAAAAAAAAAACCCTTAGAACTGAAAGAGGGTGTGCTTCCTTTTTGTTTCATGTCTGCAAGATGTGTATGTAAATGCCATTACTTAGCAACAGTGAAGGACTCAGTCAGCTGCTACAAGCGTTAAAACTGTTGATGACAGATACCAGATTTTGTTTTTTTTAATCTCAACATTTTTGGAAAGATCAGCTTAAAACCTTTAAGATCTAGTACCATGTGCCTCCATCTTTCTTTGAAGGGACACATTTTAGCCAATGCAAACAAAAACTAAGCATTGATACTTGCTAGCCCATAATAACATACTTTAAGACTGCCCAATATGACTCGTTCTTATGCAACAGTTCACAAAGACCATGGGGAAACACAGGCTGTAACTGTGATTTTAAACCTCATGTCTGAGATACTCTAGTGAGTGAGTGTGAGCACCATTTATTGAGTAAACAGATTGTATCTCTGACTGTAAATGTACGACTGTGTGTGTGTGTGTGTGTGTGTGTTCGTACAATCCCAGGTGAGACTGTAAAGGGTGCTCTCTACACAAGGATGAGTCACACCACACTGCAGTCCTCATCATTTTCTCCTTTTCAAGAAAAAGGGAGACAGAGAAACCAGTACAGACTGAATTCTCCTCCTGTGGGTGAGGGCCTCTTCACTATGGTGTCACTTCTTCATGACCCTGTATCTTTGCATTTAGCCCTCTTATGCTGTTCTGCATCTTTACTCAATTCAGCCAGCAGATCGCACATCCCATGTATATATGAAATAACTGATGTTATTTTAGACAACAGCGAATGGTTTATGTGGGTGTTATGATGTTCAGTAAGGCATTACCATCACACATAATAAACAATTCAGTGGATCAGTGGAAATGCTGCTGCTCACCGAGGATGGTTTTCTGCTGCCTCAAACGTTGCTCTGGTTGGAGCCTCTAATTCAAACAGTGATGCCTCATTATCAGAACTGTCATTTCATGTGACCTCAATATACATTTTGATTATTCCTCTCTGTGTTGTTGAACAAGCCGTGGCAGTAATTCAGTGCACTGAAACCATGTTAGAATCCACCCTCCACTAGCTGCATGTCCTGGGTGCATCTGTATCTGCAATTTGGGATATATAGATCCACATTTCTCTCTCTTATTTCTTTCTTATCATGCTTATTTTTGACTGTCTCTATTGGAAATTTACAAACATGAGGACTTCATAAATTTTTCTCCTTAAACATAACAGTGTCATCTCACTGTCTATTTGGTGGCTGAAAATGGAGTTACACAGTATCAAAACATCCTAATTGAATTTGCACAGTTGTCATGGTGAAATTGAAACTACCTGAATACTTGAAAGGCTGTTTTGGCTTAAAAGTTGAGTTTTGATTTTCAGTTCAGATTTAATTGACTATGAGAAAACATCTGAAGAGCTGCCTGTGAAGGTGAGAGGTGAGATTTTTTTTTTTTTTTAAATGAGCAAGTACTTTAATAGTTGAGATCTCAAAACCTCTGCATATAAAATATCTCGGTAACCACACTGGATTTGAATGAAAGACAAAAAACATCAATCCATCGATTTTCTTAGCCATTTATCCAATTCAGGGTCACAGGGGTACTGGAGCCTTGGAACAGTAGTTTTGCACAACAAATGTGTTTCTTATTACGGGTGTGACTACACCTTTGTCCGTGCTATTTATGAAGATAAACTGTTCATTTCATATTCAGGTGATGGCAGTAGTGTTCTGTGTCAAATCAGCAGGGAACATAAACTTTAGATAATCACCACAAATGTGTGTGATCTTAATTACTGCGAATAAAATGTGGATATTTTAACTTGTATATTATTAGCTATGATTTAAGTTTGTAACTTCTCAGTTATTCATTAGATCTTTATAGGAATAACAGTATTGCTAATTTCAGTTCAAATAAAAACATTTAGCGATGATGTTGGCTGACTCAGCCAGAGTAACTTAGAATGGAAACCTCTGTAATATCACATAAAATAACAAGGAACACTGACACACACAGGCTGTGCAAATTTGTAAATCAAATTTGGCTTGGATTTTATTCGTCTGAAGAAGCAGTCAGCACCAAATGTTTTTAGATTCCACAGGAGTCACTGTGTGCTTGAAGGCTCCGCTGTGAGAAGGGTTATCAGTGATTCCAGTATTTAAACTGATTGTGATACTTTTCAGTCACATCTGGGCTGAACGAGTCAGCAAAGAAAAATATGTTTGGATTCTTTTCTCAAGTAAAAGTAAAACTACGTGACACAAATCCCTTTGGGGCTGCATCAGGAAAGGCATCTGGCGTAAAAAAACAAAAAAAACAAAACAAAATTAAAAACAGAATGAGGGAGCAGCCAAAAGTAGCTTTTACATATTTACTTAGATGTTTATGAGCAAAATTTTATTTTTTGTTAAGCATTTATTATGCACATTATATTCTTTTGACAGTGAAATATACTGTAGCCAGAGATTTAAGGTCAGGCTAATTTTAATTCAATTCAGTTCAATTCAGTTTTATTTATATAACGCCAAATCACAACAACAGTAGCCTCAAGGCAAGGCGACTGTTTTAGTGATCTTATAAAAGTCCTTATTGTTCATATGTTGATCATATATTTTATAGGTAAAAATATGTGCTGTGCAAAGTGTAGTATATGGACACCATTGCTCATACACTTTGTATAGTTTGGACTCTGCGTCATACCATTCCCATGAAAAGTGGATGTTTCAGCAATATATTGTATTTAGCCATTACTGTGCTCATAAGTTTGTTGTAGAAGTTTTAGGGAGGTCCTTTCATGTTTCAACATTACTATGCCACTCTGCACAAAGCCATGCCCATAGGTAACATGTGGTTTTATTTGGTGTGGAAATGCCTATAGAGGATAGACATCTAGGAGAGATGGCAGTAGAATTTCTAGCTAGACTGAAGAAGCGCACTGGTACAGATTTTCAGAAATAAGAATGACATGCAGAAAATGTGGGGAAGAGTAATTTGAAGTTAAGTTAAAAAGAGATGTGAAGATTGGTGAGCAGCAGTATGATTTCATGGCAGGAAAAAGCACTTGAAGGTGTGTTGTTTGTTTTGAGAGTGCTAATGGAGAAATATAAAGATGTCTGAAGCAGATGCACTGTGTCTTTGTGGAGTAAGAGAAAACTTATGACCTATGGGAGAGAGTGCTGAGAGAGGAAGTGTGGTACTGCATAAAGGAGTCCAGATTAGCAGAGATGATACATATGAGAACAGCAACAGATAGCTTCAATGTGACATCAGGGGTGGGATCTGAGCCCTTTCAGGTTTGCAGAGGGATCGGGTGATGGACAAGATTGGGCAAGAGTCATGGTGGACTGTAATGTTTGCAGATGACATTGAGGACTGCAGGGAGAGTTGGGAGAAAGTTAAGAAGAGTCTGGGTGGAGGTATCCACTGGAGAAAATAGGAATGGAAATCCTAGTGGGCACAGGAGCATGAATGAGAGGGGGGATAGTGGAAGGAGTAGAGGTGGCTTGGTTGCTTGAGTTGAAATACGTGGGGTTTACTGTTTTGAGTAAAGGTGGGTGTGCAGGACAAGTGAAGAAAAGAGTCCAAACTGGATGGGGTGGAGAGATAGGAATGTCAGGAGTGAAGAATAGGAATGATTTGTAGCAGTGGGAGTGAAAGGGAAGTTTTTCAAGATCTTAGTTATCCAGCTAGATGAGTTGGAGAGGGTACCACTGATTTAAAGGTGGGTAGAGCTGGAGGCAGCTGAGAAAAAGATGCTGAGATTTGAGCTGGGAATGATATGGATGGGCAGGATTGGGAATGAATATATCAGAGGGACAGCTCAGGTTAAACAATTCAGGGACAAAGTAAAAGAAGCAAGAGGAGAGATACTGGGTATACTGGATGAAGGATATTGAAGATGGAGCAGCCAAAAGAAAAAGAGAAAGACCAAAGAGGAGATTTATGTATGGGGTTATAAAGGATGTGCAGAGGACAGGAAGAAATGGATGACCAGGTAAAAGAAGAAGAAGAAAGAAGTTTGATATGCAAGATTAATAATAAATACCTATTATGGAGTGAATAGCAATCACATATGAAATGTAAGTGTAAAGTTATTTACACTGTCAAAAACTTAAAAGGTAGCATAGTAATATTAAATTGGTGTACTGACGTGTCGTGCATGCAGGCTACCTCAAACTGTGGGCAAATACATTAGCATCTAGTTAATTTCTGTCCATGAATACAATTCCGAGAAGGTGAGAAAAAGAGGAGAGCAGCTATAGTCCCCGAATAAACCCACAAATGCACGTTCTTTGCAGGAATTTAATATGGCTGGATCTATATTTAATCCTGTTTTTCATCAGTGTGTTGTGTTAGGTACGTGCAAGAAAGCAACAAGAGAAGCAGAACAAGCAGTCATAAGACAAGCCGAGAAAATAAGTCGCACAACTCGGATCAAGATAATTTTGTATCAGATTTATATCTGAGTTCCTTTTCATTTGATGAGGACAGTGCTGAATAGAATCCACTGTTCTCTCCATTAACAGTGCATCACCCTCAAAGAATTCCAGAAAGGGCAAAGGGAATTCAGCTGGAGGTGAGCCGGTCACAGAAAACACATGAGGCTCTCTGTCACATGCTCCCATTACATTCATTAACACACAATGTTCTTTACCCATGTGTAAATGGCTGCATAGACTGCCGTCCATGACAGGCTTTAAAGTGGAAGAACTGAAACACAACAGGAGATACCTGTGTGGTAATATGAAAGGCAGTCAGTAATAGTAGGGTGATATATAAAAAAAAAAAAAAAAAATCCTATTACAAGCTGATAAAATCCAGGATGGAATCACATGTGAAGCTGTAAATCACTAAATCTGTTAACAAAACAATATTTAGGCTGTAGAACAACAATGCTTCACAATGAAAGACGTGAATAAAAAAAAAACCCAGACAGATCAAACTGCAGAATATAAATAAATTGTATTTTTTTATGTAAAAAAATGAGCATATACTTCGGTCTAGAAAAGGGAGTCTTCAACTTTTTTGGGGCAAGAACAATCTGGGGATATGAAGGAAGTTCTTTTAGAGAGAAGTCTAACTACTGGGCGGTCATTTTTAAACGCCTCTGGGAACTTTTTGGGCAGCTAATTTGAAGCATCAAATAAGTTAAATTTAAATTTAGTTGTCACCGAGAAACAGAAACCGCGTGTATTGAATCACCGGTCAAATCTGATACAAAAAAAGGTTGCCCCAAAAATAAGGCTTTAAAAACCTTTTCCCCCTTAGGCTGTACTTCTGCCGAATTCTTTGAGTGCTCTCTCTCCCTTACAATGTCTCTTAAGCTATAGATTATAGGCAGCAAAAGATGAATACATCTCTGTGTTATTGGGATGTTGGACCCGATGTCTTGAAGTAGTGGGACACAATTTGGAACTGGAAACCAACGGAGATGACTGAGAGAAGATTCAGCCTCATACTGTAGGCTACGTGTGGGGTGTGCCATGCGGGCTATCCAGCTGTGAGCACAGACCCGCCCATTCATCGAAAGCGCCCGGGGGTCGCGCAGAATCTGATTTGGATTGACCAACCTGTCATCCAATGAAAGCGCGTCAAAGCATGACTCACCCTTTTTCTTTTCCAATGGAAGCGAGTCGGAGAGGCGGACCACAGGAAGCATACTTGGTTGAATGACCATTAAAGCAGCAATCAGCGGTAAATATGTTATGATGCCACGCTCCAAACAGACACCAAGTGGATTGTCCGAGGCGCCGGGAGCGCTCTTTTGCACCGGTTAGGCACTTTACGAAATGCTGCCGCTGCACGGCCGCGGATTGGCTGTGCGCAGAGTCTTGCTGCAAATCAAGTCAGGGGTCGCTCTCCAGGGATTTGAACAGTGATGGACAGCTGTTGGACATTGATTTGGCGTTGCGGTTGGCGGTGAATTGAATGTGCGGTAACACTGTTTTTTTTTTTTGGTTTTTTTTTTTTACCATGGACCAAGAAGATGTCTTTTGTGGCTGTCAGAGGAGGAGGAGGAGGAGCGGTTGAGTTCTCTTCTCTGCTCAGTGCAAGTGTGCGAGAATCGTGATGCTGATTTTTGGCCAAACGTGAGGCTCCCGCTGCCGAGCAGGCTTAAATGTTTGGTCAGTACAGGTGCATCAGGATTTGACTGGACATAATCAGAACTGTCACCATGGCATTCACCTTTTTATTGCATCCCACCTCCGTGTTTTGCGTCTACAAACCGCTGACAAGAATTCAGGAAACATGTCTGCAGATATAACGGATTCGCGGCAAACTGATGCTGCTGTGCTATGATCTCTGGGGACTATCCGAGTTGTGTAATGGTTTTATTCCATTTACAGCGCATGGTGTGCAACCTCCGTGGATGATAGCTAATTGGGCCCAATGATGTAGAGCCAAATCCACCTGGATCTAATGTTCCCTCCTCTCGTGGCTCCCCTGTGACTTTTGCGCATGTTCAATTGTTTTTATTCCCAGAGCTTTTCACCACTCTTGGTAATTGCTTTTAGTAATTCCATTTCATTTATAAAAGCTTTTAGGATGAATGTTTGCTTCTAAAAGTGGCGATTAAACTGAATACTAACTTAATATTTCAGATTTAAAACGCTCAGGCTGTTTGAACCGTGATCAGCTATGGCAAGTTCAACTAATAACAGACATTTAATGTATCTCATCCTTGAGACTAAATAGTTCCCATACTTTTCAGTGGAACAAAACTTTTTCCTTTTGCGTTTATTTGTTTAGATAAAATTCTGTCACCGCATCCAGTTTTCCACTATGTCCAGATCAAACAGTGTCAGCCCACCCGGAGTCGGTGCGCCCGGGTTGAGGGGAGGGACTGAGCACAGATCAGCTTGGGGAGAGTCTCAGTCTGTGGCCAACGGGTGCCCATACTCGGCCAGATCCCCGCGCAGAAAGCTCACCCGGACCAACAGCCGGTGGAAGGAGGAGGATGATCTGGACCACCGGCCGCCCGGGCGAGCCTCCACGACCGTCAGCAGGGTCAGCTTCAGGTCCCGGTCGGCTTGGCAGGACCATGGAGAGGAGAGCCGAGACAACAACCGCGCGTCCACTAAACGTCCAGACGGCGAGGTGAGACCCAAGTCCGTGGAGCTGGGTCTGGAAGAGCGGAGAGCCAAACCGAGGACCGACGAGGAAGAGGTCATGCCCGAAGTAAACTTTTCCTTCGTGGCGTGCTGCACCAGCGTCATGCACATTTTCAAATCCAAAAAATTCCAGTCGGAGAAGTTGGAGCGGCTCTACCAGCGCTACTTTTTCCGTCTCAACCAGAGCAGTTTGACTATGCTCATGGCAGTACTTGTGCTGGTGTACACGGTCATGTTGGGCTTTCACTGCTCCGGTGGGACATCGGGACCGAGCGTAACGTATGTGGTGGTATTTTCTGTGGCCATCTTCCTCACACTCATACTCATGTTGATCTGCAACCGGAACGGATTTCACCAGGACCACATGTGGGTCGTGTGCTATGTGGTCATCCTGGTGGTGCTGGTGATCCAAGTGATCGGAGTACTGCTTGTACAGCCCAGAAGTGCCTCGGAGGGGATCTGGTGGACCGTGTTCTTCATCCATGTCATCTACACTCTGCTTCCCGTCAGGATGCGCGCCGCGGTTATCACTGGAGTTATTCTTTCCGCCATCCACGTGGCCATTTCTTGGATGTTAAACGGAATCGACAGCTTTCTGTGGAAACAGGTATGTCGAAGAATGTGTTCTCTTTATAAATGTCTGCACACAGGTGTGAATCCACGCGTTGCGCGCAATAACGCACATTACAAATACTTATTCAAAGCATCCTGCCGCTAAATGTTTGTCTCACGATCAAGTAAGAGAATAAGACGATACAGTAGTAATAAAAGCAGTAAGATAATAAGTATCCTGTACTATGATAGTAGTTAATTTTGGGCAGTGCAGTGTGGTAGCTTAAGTGGGTCCAACACAGCAGTGGCATGCACAAGTCTCCGTGATGCAAAAAATGAAAAATGAAAAGGGGTACCCCTTTCAAAGCCACTCAAGTCACGGTCTTTGTGAGCTCTCAAAGACAGACTGTCCCAAAGTATGAGATCCTTCATTTCAGATCTACCAAGACAAACAAAGAGGAAGATCAGAGGGAGTCTAATGCAGCCACAAGGAGGGCGTCTTTGAGTGTGGCCTTTAAAACGGGTATAAACACTTCTTCCTTCAGCTGTGGTCTGATCTAGATTATCTGAAGCAACAGAGACCACAGGTTTATTGTGTTAACCAAACTGACTGAGTGGTGGGTCATTGTGGTTAAGTCAAAGTCATTTTGGAGGATATTGCCTAAAAAATGATTCTTTGAAGCGGCAACTCCTGAATGCGAAAAGAAACAAAAAAGTGAAAAATGTTTACTTGATTTTTTTTTTCCCTTTTTTTTTTTTTTTTTTTTTTTTTTTTTTTTTTTTTTTTTTTTTTTT
>VUQS01012625.1:3441-16822 GCA_015108495.1 Heterochromis multidens
GAAAAAAGGAAGGAAGAAAAAAAAAAAAAACACAACTTTAGAAAAACAAGTCCAATTGGAGTTTGTTACAGAACTGTGCTTCAAAGCTCTGCTATGAAAAACATTAACACCAGTGAACCAGCAGGAAAAAGTGACATTAAGGCTAACCGAAAAGCATAACAAGCAGCCTGTTAGGTACTGATTCTACATTAAAGTTGATATTTTATATAATCCTGGCAGAAATCAGCTATTACAAATCTAAAAGAAGGCCCACTTAAGATAAAAGTATTACTACTAATAATACCATGATTTATAAAGTGAAACCGAAAAGAATAAAAAACAAAACAAAACAGTGCGATACAAAGTTTTATTCATACCACGCAGCACTACATCACATTATCTAAATTTAACTCTTACAAGCCACTAGCATCTACTGCTTCCCTGAACCTCATCTATATGGTAGTCGACATGGCAAGTCATGGCTCAAGCAGCTGGAGCTTTGAACACTGGTTGGGCTGTCGACTTATCCTGTGGGTGTAGTGAACATGTTTGCTTTCTAGTGACTCACACAGTCCTAGACTTAACGTGCACTGCTGGTGTAGCAAGTAAAAGACATATTCTGTGGTGCACACACTCTGCCAGTGGCCAGTGGCACATCCTACCATTTTAATATAGCAAAGCACTGAGCAGTAAAAAGGTGCGACCATTAGGGTTGCAGAAGCATTGTCACAGTACAATAACTGTCTCAGAAAATATCATTATTTAATGGTATCACTGTGCTACAGAATTGATTTTATTGTTGTTATTATCACTTACACCAAGACTAATCACAACTCTGCACAGTATGGTTTTTTCAGTACCAGAGATGTGCAAATGCCCTTATGATACCCAGAGATTTTCACATATTAGAGGACGCAACCCTTATGACCATGTGATTAAACAAAATCCAACAGGTAGTAACTCCACAGTGCTGTAATTATGGAGCCCTCTGAAAACTAAAGTAATCAAGGTCATGATAATTATAGAAATTGTCATTTGCCACAGTAGTATAGTGTTGTGCAAAAGTCTTGATCCACCCTTCATTTCTTTATATTTTGCTAGGAAAATGGGAAATAGGCGACATGTGCAAGCATACATGGAAATACATTATATAAGACACAAACAGAGTTTGTACAATTCTAAAAAGCTTGTAAGTTAATATTTGGTATGACCACCTTTATCTTTCAACACAGCCTAAACTCTCTTAAGCAAGCTTTCTTGTCATTTCTTAAAGTAGTCTTCAGGAATAGTTTTCCAGGCTTCTTGAAGGACATCCTAAAGTTCTTCTTTGGATGTTGGCTGCCTTTGTTTCATTCTCTGTAAAGATGATCTCACACCATTTCAATAATGTTGAGGTCCGGGCTCTGGAGAAGCCAAACCATGACTGACAGTGTTCCACTGTGTGTGTTTTTTCTATCCAGGTATGTCTTTACTGCATTGGTAGTTTGTTTGGGATCACTGTCATGCTGAAAAATGAAACCGTTGCCAATCAGATGCTTTTGGTATTGCATAGTTGATCAAAATCCAGTGGTACTTTTTGTGTTTATAATTGTCTGAAATGCAGCTCAAAACTGTTACAGAGCCTACACTGTCTTTTACAGATGGCTGTAGACACTCACTGTTGTGCCTCTCTCCCGACATCCTCTGTCCAGTTTGCTCAAATATTTTAAGGAAAAACTGCACACCGTGCTGATATGCCAAGTTTTCAGCTAATAGCGCTTCAGAAATCACCTTGCTCATGCAAAAATACTATTTTATGTCTGTCAAACTGTGCTATCTTTGGTATTTTACCGAGATTCAACAAAAGAAATGGGAACAAATGATGTGGTTTTGTGAGAGGCTGCTAATAAAGTGCCTAAAGATACAATTTAAAATTGGTTCTTTACTAAGTTGCCTTTTACGTGTACTCAGAGTTATTTTTTTATTTCATTTTATTATTTTATTACTTCTTTTTTTATTATTACTGAATGGTTCATAAGTTACTGTTAAAAGAGTTTGAAAGAAGGCAACTGGACTTTAAGTTGTTTGAAGACGTTTCACCTTTCATCCAAAAGGTTTCTTCAGTTCTAAAACCAAATGGTGGGGAGTCCCAGGTATTTAAAACCTAGTGGGGCATTGTCTCTTGAGAGGTGGTCGTTAACCCACTATTGATCATGTGAGTCGTCACATGAGCCAAGGTGTGAAAAAAGGCGTGGGTCATTACCACCACAGGTTTCAGGTGTACTCTGTTCAACAATGGTTGTTCACAGTGAACATAGATGGCCTGTTTTACTTACAGCCTCAGTTTCTTTAACAGGTGGTCAATATGTGACTTAAAAGAAAGATTGTCGTCAACCACAATACCTAAGTATTTGTATGAGGTCACAATTTTAAAAGAAATGGCTTGAGAAGATACAAAAGAGGGAAGAACTGCCGGCACCCTCTTTCTATTTGAGAACAACATGACCTTTGTTTTTTCTGCATTTAAAACCAGCCTGAGCTGAGACAGCTGTAAATGTATACTATCAAAAGCTAATGGTAGTTGTTCGTAAACCATGTCAATGGTACAAGCACAACAATAAATAATCGTGTCACCTGCGTAAAAATGGGCAGATGCATTTAGATTTTGTCCCACACCATTGACATAAATGGCAAATAATGTAGGCCCCAAGACAGAACCCTGCAGCACTCCATTAGTGACAATCAAGAAACTGGAAGAGAGACCACTAAACTACACACACTGCGTACCGTCAGTTAGTAACTAGAAAACCAGCTAACTGCTTGGTCTGAAAGGCCTATTTCCAATAACCTCTGACATAAAATGCCATGGTCAACCGTGTAGAAGGCTTGTGATAAATCAATAAAAAGAGAGGCACAGTATTTCTTGGCATCTAAGGCTTCATAGATGTCATTGAGAACTTTTAAGAAAGTAGTTACAGTACTGTGCAATTTCCTAAAACCAGACTGGAAAGGAGATAAAATAGTATTTTTATCCAGATAGCTCTTAAGTGGATTATTCACCAGCCTTTCAAGAACCTTAGCTAAAATACAGAGTTTGGAGACTGGTCTGTAGTTATTGTCCTAACCTTTCACTCTGACCTGGCGAAAAGGGGCATGTTTGCCCAGAAAGTAGATAAAACTCCCATAAAAATATTTCCAAGCTAAATTGGCATTGTCAATCAATGTAATACGATGACCAACTAAAATTCATTAAGTTGTGAAGAAAGGCTTGCTCACCGAAAAGCTTTAAATTTCTTTTTGTGATGATGCAAGGCTTGGAGCGTGAGATTTTAATGTTCCTCACAGCACCAACCAGGCAGGGATCACTCAAGTCTTTGACAAAAGTGCTGAGGTGGAAAACTTATGTGGCACATTGGTAAAAAAAAAAAAAAAAAAGATAAGAGATGATTTGTCTGGGGATTTGGGATTAAGGCGTGTGGGGCTTTGGATAATTTGCGTTAGACACAGAAGAAAGACAGTCCCAATTAAAATCACCTACCAATATGATTTCAGCATGTCAGAATGGAGCATGTTGCCTTTAACAATGAATCATTTTCTTTTTACTTCTGTCACTTCAAGTTTAGGGTAAAATTATGTCTTTTTTTCAGCCCACAGTCTCACCTCTAACAACATAAACTGACACATATCTGCTAACGTAGAAAGTGAAAAGCAGCATGTGAGTCTGCAAAGTACATTTCATCAATAAATATTATGCAAAGATAAGTGGGAAATATATACTAATAACTAATGCTCTTATAATTAATAACTGAAATAAAAACTAAAGCAAAAATTGTCTTTCGAATTAAATGAAGGAGTGGAGAGGACTGGCTGAGAACAACGGCAACACAATGGCTGCTCACTAGATGGCAGTAACAATTAAGGCTCTGTTGCTGGCATGCTGTACGGTAAATGGATTCAGAATTGAGACGAAGAAAGTCCAGATTTTATTAAACTACTTCCAGAATTTGAAATATCACTTTTTAGGAAAGTAATACTTAAGTAATACTTGTGACACAATTCCATATGATTTCCTCTAAATGAATAGTCTACTTCAAATGAGAAATGCCAGTTAAATTCCTTCATTAGTCTAACACTAACCCTGCTAGATGACATTTTTTTCACATTTAGTTTTTGTCTAAAGGGACCTTGACCTTTGACAGGATTGATCACATCAGTAATAACTATGCAACACTGCCCATGCAGTTCAGTCCTTTCGTTGCACCAACGATGAGCCTGTCTATAAAGAAGCTTGAGTCACAAAAGTATTTATGCACAAGTGTGCGCTAAAACAGTGCGTACTGTTGTTTACACACAAACTGGAGAGTCTGACCAAATTAACAGCACACAAATAATAGCTTGACTGTCTTAGAAAATGTAAACAGATATTTAAAGTAAATGCTCGCCATATTAAAACTGCATTCAATAAAAGGTCATAACGGAAAGTAATGTTATAACTAATGTATTTACAACTAACTAATACATTAGCCAAATTAATGAAAAAATTTTGAATATGATGCCCTTTCGTTGTTGCTGGATTTCACCACTTTAACTCTCATTTCTTGTCAAAAGCTATCACAATTATGGCTTTCCAATAACTGCAGTGAGATGAACAGAACAGTCAGGTGGTTCTTCTTCACCTGCTTCCTTCATTTCCTTCTGGTCTGTTGTTCTTTTTTAAGCTTTAATGTCAACTCATTTCTTTCTTTCTTTCTTTTTTTTTTAAAAACTGGGTCACAGTCCATGTTTTAGGAGGCACAGCATTCAAATCCTTGGTTATTCCAAAAAGCTGAATCTGTTCATCTGGACGTAGCGTTTTTAGTGGGAGAAACGTTTTGTCAACTTATCCAAGTGACTTCTTCAGTCTTCTTCGGTCACTTGGATAAGTTGACGAAACGTTTCTCCCACTAAAAACGCTACGTCCAGATGAACAGATTCAGCTTTTTGGGATTCTTTTACCTGGATTATTGAGCATGCATCAAGAGATCCTTGGTTATTGCAGCCCCAAGGTTCATTTTCCAATTCTTTCTTTAATTTATTTAGTTATTTATTTACTTTTTATTAACACCACCATCACTCAGAGTTAACATTTAAATATGTGCCTATTCTGGCTTCCACCTTGGACAAACAGGTTTCAGTTTCTATAGTCATGACATTCTTTTGCATTTTTGCATTAGTGGCCAGACTCCTTTCTTGCAGCAACTTCAGTGCTTTCCTCGTGACTGGGGGAGGGGGCATAACGATTCAACTCTGATTCAACAACCAGCTTGCTAACATGCAAACTGTGGTAAGAATAAAACTGGCTGCTGTGCGTGTGTCCTGAAGCAGATGGTAATTTTGCATGCGCACTTATTTTGTGCGCAAATTCATAACATTTCTATGCACATGTTAGTGAATGAGGCCTAATATGAGCATTCTTCAATCAAAATGGTCACTCATTGTTAGATGTGGTCATTTATGTTTTTAAATGTATGTTTTTATATCTGTAAACTACCAAAGTCTAACAGTTGTGGCGCTCACTCTTTAACTGAGGAGCAGACACTTGTGTTCTGCAGAGATCTGTACTTGTAAGACCAACCTTTAAACCTAACCTTAGTGAACAGCATACATGCAGAGCAAACTGTCTTTTAGACAGTCTGACACTTTATGGAACTGACACTACCCAAATAATAAAACATGTACAATGTTATTGTTTTATTCCTTAAAACACATGGCGCCAATTCTGCTCTTTTCTGCTCCAAGTTATTATTGGACTCTACTGGAGTAGCTTTGCATGATTCCCAATTCGTAAATCTTTATTTATCATACACTGTGCCTTTGTAAGGCCCCCAGTGCATTCCCTGTCTGAAACAAGCTGTTTAAGCTCCTTCTCTGAAAAGTGTTTTGATGACCATTTGGGGCTAAATAAAGGCCGTGAGTAGCTAAACAGATTTAGCCCAGGAGACAATGTCCATGGATGTTGGAATCAACTCTGTGAGACAGTCTAACACTGGAACTTCTATTGTGTGGATTCAGCAGGTGCATCTCTTCTCTTCTCATCTCATCTTTGTGCCTAAATCTTTGATGGTTGGCTCTTGCCACTGTTGCAGTGAGAAAATAAATGTCCACAGACAAACAGATATATAGTCACTGGCCAAATTCTACACTGTGTTTATGGGATATCCTGCTGCTACAGAAAGTCCCGCTAGGAGCTTTTTGCCATGATCACACAGATACTGAGTTATAGTATATTTCTGAGTAACAACTGTAAGTCTCCTCTCAGGTTGTTAAATTTTAACTATGAAGTTATTAACAACCTTGTTACCAGTTTCCACCTGCTCTTTTTTGTCACAGCTGGATTGTAACAGCTGGATAGAAAGAAGACTGCTAGTAAATACTTTAGTGTGTAACTCCAAATGAAGCTGTAAAAGAGAAAGGGAATTATGCCCTTGCTTGTTCCAATGCAGCCTACATGTCTTGAACTTGCCATCTGACTATCTACAAAGCACAGTGTAACACCACAGCGGGATTCATCTGAGCCCTTTGGTGTACTCTACAGTTCTGAAGCTCTCAAAGACTTATGTGTGTATGTGTGTGTATACAATGATAAAAAAATGAACCAACATTTTATCCTGTGGCACTACTGTTTATACAAGCTGACCAGAAACAAATGCTTTTCTAGTATTCAGAATAAATCTATATATATATAAAAACTGACAATATTAATCTCCCAGTGGATGACTGTTGCAGGCTTTATTCCTGGTTGTAGTTTTAACCATAACAAAGGTAAAGCCCCTGTGTACTGTAAAATCTCTACTCCCTCCAATAGGGAGCACTTCATTATGATTTCTGATTATGGTATTAAAGCCGAAACAAATATGTGTTTATTGCATGGACTATACTTCAACCTGATATACATAAACATAAGAGCACTCACAAATGAAAAGCATTCATCTCTTCAGCTTGTTTCATTCAGTAAAGGCTACTGGACTCATTTCCCACTCTGCTCATTCAAGGGAGATGATAAGAATTGTTAGATGACTCAGTTTTTCTCGAAACTACTTGCTTCTCAGCAGTAATACTGTTTTTATTTCCCAGCCATCAACACTGAACATTTCTAGCCCGGAGTCTTGTTCAGTTAAGATGAACCTGTTTAACCACAAGCACACTGTCACTATGGATGTGGACAGCGACTCTACACACTTGATAATTCAGGGTTTATAAGGCACTTACCTTTTATCGTATAAAATGCAACACATTGACGGTCTGTGCATGATTGTATCGTTAACTTAACTTTACCTCACAGAGGCAAGGATGGGCAGAGAGCCAAGGTAATGAAGGAGATATATGTACTGTGCCGGTCCAATGCTTTCAATGAAATTACAAAGTGGAGGAGTGCTGTGAATGGACAGAGAGGTTGTTAAAACCAGACTGAAGCAATATAGACTCAAAGAATAAAAGTGGTGGCTATTTGTTTTAACATGCTGGCAACGTCAGATGGGCCAGGGTCAGGAAGAAGGCATGTCATACTTAGAAAATAAAAGTCTAATGTTAATTCTGAACACACTGCTGGGTAGCTATATTAGCTGTTCTTAGCTTTGCTGCAGTAACAGCCTGAAGCACTTGTACAACTGCTTTAGCTTGATGTGTGAATAAAAATGATTTAGATGTATATTCACTGGGCTCGTTCTTCCAGCAGGCATTAAATACTTTGCCCTTGGTTTGTCTGTGTACATGTTAATGTAATGTAAAGGCAGGAAATAAAATATACTTAGATATAAACAATGCACGCTTCAAAATGTGCTTTGAAAAAAATGTGCTTGAAAAATGTTTTATGGAGAAGGAAATGGCCTAAAATTACAAACCAAAATGCATAACATAGAAAATCTGATTTCTTTATGTTGTTCCGCCTTGGTGTGTTAACAAGAAATTAATAATTTTAAATTTCCAAACAGCTATTCTGCAAAAAGTGAAATATTCCAGTCAGATAGCCATATTTTTTCTTAAAGGGAAATACTCCATTTAATTTATTGATTAATCTGCTGCTTTTGACACTACTGTTCATGCCATCCCAGTTGGCAGATTATTGAAGTGGAATGTTAAGTTTTCATTTTATTTGCCCGAGATACAGTTCTACATTCGTAATAATACGTATTTTCCTTCACTTTTCTCTTATATGGTGGTCAACCCTACACCAATTCTATTCTCATATACACTCACCACTCTTATATACACTTTATTATGCCTGTTCTACTGCTCATTAATTTAATTGTCTAGTCAGCCATTCAAATGGCAGCAACTCAGTGCATTTAGGCATGTAGACATGGTCAAGAAGACCTGCTGAAGTTCAAACCAAGCATCAGAATGGGGAAAAAAGGTGATATAAGTGACTTTGAACGTGACATGATTGTTGGTGCCAGACGGGTTGGTCAGAAACTGCTGATTTACACAACCTGCACAACCATCTCGATGGTCTGAAAAAGACAAAATGTCCAGTGAGCGGCAGTTCACTGGGCGAAAATGTCTTGTTGATGTCAGAAGTCAGAAGAGAATAGCTAGACTGTAGAAGGCAACAGTAACTCAAATAACCACTTGTTACAACCAAGGTATGCAGAAGAGCATCTCTTAACATATAGCATATAGAACCTCGAAGCACATGGGCTACAGCAGCAGAAGACCACACTGGGTGCCACTTCTGTCAACTAAGAACAGGAAACTGAGGCTCACCAAAACTGGGCAATAGAAGATTGGAAAAACATTGCCTGGTCCGATGAGTCTTGATTTCTGCTATGACATTCAGATGGTAGGCTCAAAATTTGGTGTAAACAACATGAAAGCATGGATCCATCCTGCCTTGTACAAATAGTTCAGGCTAGTAGTGGTGGCGTAATGGTGTGGGGGATATTTTCTCAGCACACTTCGGGTGACTTAGTACCAAGTGAACATCATTTAAATGCCACAGTCTACCTGACTATTGCTGCTGACCATGTGTTACATACATTTATGTGTATGAATGTACCACAAGTTTAAAATTGTGTATTTTTAAAAGTGTTATACAAACAAATTATTCTGTTAACTACCACTTTAGAGATCACTTAAATCATGACAAAAAAAGATTAAAGCAACAATACAGGAGGTGGTAATTCTGCACCGGCAGACATTTAGCAGCAGGCATGTGTCCAGATGTGTTATCTAAGTTCCACTGAAAAAGAAGCAGAAATAGGACAAGGAAGGGCATCAGATGAAAGAAACATCAACCTGGCTTTCATTTGAAATCTGATTTTCCAGAAGTCAGAAGTGTGACACTGTACATCCATATAGTCCAATCCAAATCCACTCAGAAATGGTCTTGATGAAAGACCTGCAGCTGTAATGCGACTCCTCTCATGTAAAAACAAAAACCTGCAACTGCAGGTGCAGGAAAAAAAATCATATGGTGGCCTTGAGGTACAAAACGCAACAATAAAAAGGAAAAACGCAATATTTTAGAAAACACAACAACAAAACAGAAAGCCAAACAATGCTTTACAGAAAAGGCCAGAACAAAGTATTTATTTGTTTTTTTTAATTTTCTGCTTTTGTATCTCTCTCTGTAGTGACCCTGTGTTATTTTTAAGCTGAGTTTGAGAGGGCTGAAGAAGAGAATGATACAATATTTCATTATTACTAGATTATTACCCTCAAGTTAGGACTTCAAAAACTATTAACAGTAGAAAAAGAATTATTGTTGAACCTGATAAAGAGTATTGTGTTGTTCATAAGCTGTACTTTGCCTTACAAAGTTTCTAAATTGAGCTACACAGCAAGCATATAGAACTCTTTTAAATTTGCTTTTAGTACAGTGGCCCAGAGAGGTCAAATGCACAGCTTCACAATTCAGTTCTCATCAGTTTAAAATCAATACAAGGACACTGCTGAGAATAGTAGAAACAGTGTATGACGTCAACCAGTCACCTGGGATTTGAGTTCAGTTGAAATACAAAAATGACCCTACATTTTTCTTGGAGATGTTGGGTTTCATGTTGTGTTGTTGTGATTCTCTGTTTTCTTGCACCACAACTCTACCATATATTTGGCTTAGACCAAACGGTAGTTTGCTCACTGAAGGGCTAAAGAGCGCAACATGTTTCAGTGTCTGTGAGCAACAGGGAGGCATGATGTAATTTCCTTCTCTGTTTGCAGCTGCTTATCTGCAACTGCAGTGGTCACCTCACTGCTGACAAGTGCAGGCTGATTCTTATCCCTTGTGTCAGGTTGGCATCTGGTCTTCAATGTGACAGAGACCTAAAACGTAACTTCATGATGTTTAGCCACAAAAATGGTAAGGACTCCTGTAACAGATGGTGTGGCAGTAAACAGCGATCTAAAGGGATGAAAAAAATGGAGCCAACATAGAAGTGCAAAAGATTGCACTTTCTAGGCAGCCTCAAAACATAAGTCAGTCATAAGTCATAAATCTGTTGTATTTTCTGCCCAACCCTCATTCAAATTTTATATAGCAAAGATATCAAAAATATTTACTGAGACACAGTAATAAAACACTATCTTTGAAGTTTTTAACTGTAAAATATACAGCTTGTGAGTTAATCCAGTTTTTTTCCCTGCTGTATGTACATTAAGGTTATTTGCATATGCCTCCATGAAACTATCTGGCCCTGTTTGTAGTTGTAAATAGAATTTTTGAACCTAATTCTATTCTTCTCACTATGATTCATAGATTGAAGAAGAGAGCTGCATAGCATGAGCAGAAGCACTCTCTCTCTTTATGCTTTTCTTTTTCTTTAAATTTTCATAATGCTGTTTGTTTTATTTCTGCAATTTTAGAAGTCATTGCTTACTGGTTGTGATTGTTCATAAATTCTGTTACTTGTCCTTTATGCACACCCATGTTCAGAGTGCTAGATTCTCTAAATTGTACAAGGACACAGGTGTAATTGGGCATTGGCTTCACCACTGTATTATTTGATTTTTCAACAGAGTGCTTGTGATTTACCCTTTCAGAGACTACTGCATGACTAAATGCAACACAGTCTGAGAAATAATCAAACATTTAACCTACTAATTTGTCTTCATATCACCAGACCATCTGGTGGTGGCTTAGCAATAAATATTTTATTGTGCACATGACAAACAAACACATAGAAACGGTAGAGTTGTTTGCATCTACAACCCCAATTCCAAAACAATTTAGGATGTTTTGTAAAATGTGGATAAAAACAGAATGCAATGATTTGGAAATCTCATAAACGCACATTTTATTCACAATAGAACACATAGAACAATAGAAAACATTAAAATGTTTAAATTAAGACATTTTCCTATTTTAAAGAAAAAGTTAGGATAAGGGCAACAAAAAACTGGAAAAATAAGTGGTACTAAAAAGAAACAGCTGGAGGAACATTTTGCAACTAGTTAGGTTAATTGGCAACAGGTATAAAAAGAGCATCTTAGAGAGGCAGAACTTCTCAAAAGTAAAAATGGGCAAAGGTTCATCAATCTGCAAAAAACAAAAAACAAAAACAGAAAACAAACCAACAAAAAAACCCCTACAAAATTGTTGAACAATTTTAGAAAAATGTTCCTCAACGTATAATTGCGAAGACTTATCTCATCATCTACAGTACACAATATCATCAAAAGTTTCAGAGAATCTGAAAAAAATCTCTGTGTGCATGGGACAAGTCTGAAAATCAACATTGGATGCCTGTGATATTTGGGCCCCCATGCAGCATTGCCTTCTTGTTCTTGGTGTTTAGTTTTACTTCCTCTCGTCTCGCTGTCCCTGATTGCACCTGTGTATTTCTTGCACCTGTGTCCTATTCCCATTATCCCTCAGAGTGTATTTAAGCCCAGTCAGTCCTCTGTTATTTGTTAGTGCATTGTTATCCCTTCCTGTGCTGTTTCCTGATTAGTTTGGTTTTCTGTTTTCACTGGACTCCTGGATTTAGTTACCTTTTTGTACTGTTTAAACTCAGTCTCCTGACCTCAATATCATTGAGCCACTTTGGGGAGATCTCAAACATGCAGTTCATGCAAGACAGCCCAAGAATTTAGAGGAACTGGAGGCATTTTGCCAAGAGGAATGGGCAGCTTTACCATCTGAGAAAATAAAGTGCCTCATCTACAACTACCACAAAAGACTTCAAGCTGTCATTGATGTTAAAGGAGGCAATACACAGTATTAAGAACTAGGGTATGTAAACTTTTGATCAGGGTCATTTGGATAGTTTCTGTTGTCATTATGATTTAAAAAGAGCAAACACAATTGTTTGATAATAAATGGCTTCAGCCAACCACTAACCATGAGTGAAAGAAAAGTTTTTGTATTATCATTCATATTCTCTGAAAAATGGCCAAAAAAAAAAAAATCACAAATTCTGCCAGGGTATGTAAACTTAGGAGCACAACTGTATATTGCCACCTGTTGCTCTGGCATAATCTTGACAGCACTTGACACAGTTTTGTGTTTTTATGTGGAAAAAGATATTTTTCAAAATGAAAGTGGAAAATCCTCATTTTAAAAAATAGCCGTGAACCTGTGGACATAGCCTCAAAGGTGTGCTTTTATCTCCTTTTTTGACATCAGACTGTGCACCATGATTGTTAATGTTCCTATGTTTTTGTTTCTTGTTTTAAATTCCAACAAGACTGGGGCCATGATTATAGCTCTTCCTGAAATATATTAAAAAAATCAGTCAAGTGATTTCTTCCTTTTCCTTATCTGTGAAGTCCACTGTTTGTAATCTCGACATAATATCTTTCTGTTATTATGATTTAAAAAGGACAAACACAATTGTTTAATAATAAATAGCTTCCCCAACCACTAACCATGAGTGAAAAACCTTTTTGTATTATCCATATTCTCTGAAAAATGGCCAAGAAAATCACAAATTCTGCCAGGGTATATAAACTTATGAGCACAAAAGTACTTTCAATACTATTGATATTTAGACTCTTTCTCTCAGATTGATCTTTGAGTTAGCTTCAGTAATCACTTCCTCCGAACCATCAACGTGTCTACTAGACCCCATTCCTACAAGACTGTTCAAAGGAGTCTTACCATTAATTAATGCTTCAATCTTAAATATTATCAATCTATCTCTATTAATGGGCTATGTACCACAGACCACTTCTTTTTACATTATACGTGCTTCCCTTAGGCAGTATCATTCAGAGGCATAGCATATATTTCCATTACTATGCAGATGATACCCAGCTTTATCTATCATGTTGTCATCCACCATGTTGGATGACATGAGGGAAGAAGAACAGATGTTCTGACAAAGACAGCAACTAAATATACATAGAGGGGTGATTAGGGAAGTGGAGACAGCCGGGGAGAACAGGTGAACTAAATCACAAGAGACGAGACACAGGAAGCAAAACTAACCATAACGCACACAAGACG